>SNRZ01000170.1:0-123292 GCA_008729115.1 Dirofilaria repens
TCTCTTGCATCTTCTTTTCTCTCTCTCTTTCTCTCTTTCTTTATTTCAATCATTTGACCATTGCAATTATTCCCTTCATGGAACTTCGATATCGTTGTAAATAATGATCGAAAAAAAGAGAGAGAGAGAGAAAGAAAGAGAATGTATTCTACATTCTTGCTGGAGCGAAGTTACAAAACCCATCTGAAGTTTAATGCTAAATGCGCTATTAAGCAACAGTGGGCGATAGATGGTATCGCTTCTCGGCCTATTGGCTAAGATCAAAGTGTAGTATCTGTTCTTATCAGCTTAATCTCTGATATGTGATCAATCGATCACTTCGAGATTATCCTATTTTTGAGACCATGGTGGGTTTGTAGGGGCTTGCTCCTCACCTACCGCGGGTCGACCCGGTATTGCACCTACTTCCGGGAACGGCCCATCATCCTTCGGGATGAAAACTACTTAAGAATCAATGGGAAATGGTGGGTGACGCTTTCAGTTGGCCATTTTTAGCTATTCTCTATGATGTGTAAGGTTGGTCAGTATCTCAAAATATTGGTATGTTCGTCGATATAATGAATGTTAATTAGTTAACTAGGTTTTATTGGTCCTGTATTATGCCTATGGTAGTGTATTCCTCTAATCTTCAAAACCTACCTATTGAGTCACCACCTATTATATGGTCAATGAAACTGAAACAAAATTGCATGATTTTTGACATGTTTTGTTTAACATTTTCTTGCATTCTCTGATATTATTAAAATGTCAACAGTGCGCGACAGTACGATCTAACCCAATCATGTTTTTATCTCTTCATCAGTTTGTAATAATATTGATTGTGGTGGAATGCATTCATTCATAAGCACAAGTGCTTGCATACAATCCCTTTGCATCTACATATTTCAATTTGAAATAATTTTGCAATTTCATTCAAGTAAAATATTCAGCAGCAACAATTGAAAAATTGCAACTAATTGCATATTCGAGTTCGAAAATGCTATTAATATAATATTTTTGAATTAACATTTAACAGTTACTGCCGATGTTTTCTTTCTAGTTAACCGATGTCCCTGGCAAAATTTGAAATGAATGGTTTCTTCTTCTTCTTCTTCTATTGTCCACAGATTTCTACAATTGCTTATTTCTTGACTTGGAAATAAACTTACAAACTTGGATAATTAAACCTTTATTACGATAATTTCGATAACAGCATTAATGAATGCAACAATTACAATGTCAGTGATACAATTCTCCTCACGATAACATGACTTAAGAGAAAGGATTGACCAAAAGATGCTCGACATGCCATCGAACTGAACAAATTGATATTGTTGATTAGGATTCTTTGCGCCATTCCGAGGTCAGCTCACCAGAGTCACCGCTTTTATTTGGAGCACATAAATCTGACATACGACATTTTAATCTAGAATTCATATATCTCTAATAAATTCTCTCATGAATCTTTATATTTCCTTTTATCACAAAACTTCTTCAGCGACAATTGCATCTTCAATTACGAACAAAAACTCGATAAAACATCTCCTATCAGAAAAAAGAAAAGAAAGAAGATCTTCGCTTCTTCATCTGATGTTCTGAACTATGGTCTTGACTTTGAATTCTCACACCGTCCCGATCTTAACGTAAACATTCCAACACGACACGATCTTACAGTACTGACCAACTATCGTATGCTTCATCCCGAAGGACGATGGGCCGTCCCCGGAAGTAGGTGCAATACCGGGTCGACCCGTGGTAGGCGAGGAGCAAGCCCCTACAAACCCGCCATGGTGTCAAAAATAGAATAATCTCGCAGCGATCGAATGACCACATATCAGAGATTAAGCTGATAAGAACAGATACTACACTTTGATCTTAGCCAACAGGCCGAGAAGCGATACCACTCGCTGCGCATTGTCGCCTAATAGCGCATATAACAGTTTACATTAAGTGGGTTTTAAAACTTTGTATAGAGTAAAAAAAAAGATGGAGAGTACTCTCTTTTTCTCATATAGAGAGTACTGTCTTTTTTTCTCCTTCTTCACACTTTCAATACATCACTTACAGCAATATTGAACTTTCATGTTTGCAATGGTCAAATGGTTGAAATAGAGAGAGAGAGATAACGAGAGAGAGAGAGAGAGAGAGGAAAAGAATTTACAATGAGCAATTAGTAGTTTATCAATGGCTCTTTTAACTATCATGCCATTTCATTGTAATAATAATTTTGCTATCAGAGTTGGATTACTAATTGATAACCATCATATCAATAGTGAAAGATTATTTGGATTTTCGACACTTTCTTCTTTGACATATTACGTTCAATTATTGATTAAAATAATCAGTTGTAAACTATCAGACATATATTGGAATTTAACATTCTCTGAATCAGATATTTTATCCGGACTTATTTCCATCATAAATATCTTATTCTTTAAATTTGAGTTTATTTTATTATGATTAACATCTCGTTTTGGTTCCATGCCATTTATTGAGTACAGATTGATAAATTTACAATTAATTTGCCGAAAACAAGGGAAAAAATTTGCAATGCATTTATGATGATGTGATTCATATATATGTGGAGGTTGAATTTCCCAATTTTTCTATATTAAATCCTTATAGCTTCCTTTTCATTCCATTCCAGAGAATAACCTGCCTTTGAGTTTCGCAGTGTTCAGTATCATCTAGCTCGGATATTAACCTTCTTCCATCGTATAAATAAATTTTTCTTTTCATGAATGTGAAAAGAAAAATTTATTGACATATCTCTCACTCATAGCCAGTCAAATGAATATCGAATTTCATTATTTGTTATCCATTTATTGGAAAAAAAAACTTTGCTTTAAATTATTATCGCTTAGTTTCCCTTGATTCTTTAAACTTTTACAGACATGTGAAGAAATAATGGGTAAGATAGTTGTTCGACATGATACCACAGATAACGATATCACAAAGTTATTGCATTTTATTGCGGAAATTTCTTATTTACGCCCTCGTATATAACGATGATTTCGGCAGAAGTGAAATTGGTTTCTGAAAATCTTTCACAATTCCGCCTTTCTGATACACTAAATGGAATATCAAATATCCATTTACATTATCTTCCTGATCGATATCAATTCTGAACATTATTGAGCATCTCAATTCTATTCTAGCGAGAGCAGTTTTCTCTGCTCGTCTCTATTGTTGACTAAACCACTGCATACTTTTTGTAATGCCATCTATATTAATGGTTGATGAATTAATGGTGTTGTCTTGCTCTCCTGCATTTGACCGAGAAAATCTTTCGCCTTTTACTAAAGATTTCCGTGCGGGAGAGTATTCATGATTGTAACAACATTTTTTGGAAGCTCCGCAAGGAGCGATAAATGACCGGAAAATGATTGTTGGATGCCGAGATGATTAATATGATACGATTAAAGAAATCATTTATGTATATCATTAAAGAAATCATTTATATGTAAAGTTTATATATAAATGTCTAAAGACTATAATCAAAAAACAAAATTGCAAATTCGTTTGTGAAATTAAAATAGTGCATCCGGAACTCATTTTAATGAGTAAAATATAAGATGAATGACAAAATGATTATTTTCATATCAATGGTATCGCGATGGTAATATATTCGATGGTTCGGTAGTTCAAGAAATCCACTGCTGCCCTTGCGGAGCTTCCAAAAAATGTTGTTACAATCATGAATACTCTCCCGCACGGAAATCTTTAGTAAAAGGCGAAAGATTTTCTCGGTCAAATGCAGGAGAGCAAGACAACACCATTAATTCATCAACCATTAATATAGATGGCATTACAAAAAGTATGCAGTGGTTTAGTCAACAATAGAGACGAGCAGAGAAAACTGCTCTCGCTAGAATAGAATTGAGATGCTCAATAATGTTCAGAATTGATATCGATCAGGAAGATAATGTAAATGGATATTTGATATTCCATTTAGTGTATCAGAAAGGCGGAATTGTGAAAGATTTTCAGAAACCAATTTCACTTCTGCCGAAATCATCGTTATATACGAGGGCGTAAATAAGAAATTTCCGCAATAAAATGCAATAACTTTGTGATATCGTTATCTGTGGTATCATGTCGAACAACTATCTTACCCATTATTTCTTCACATGTCTGTAAAAGTTTAAAGAATCAAGGGAAACTAAGCGATAATAATTTAAAGCAAAGTTTTTTTTTCCAATAAATGGATAACAAATAATGAAATTCGATATTCATTTGACTGGCTATGAGTGAGAGATATGTCAATAAATTTTTCTTTTCACATTCATGAAAAGAAAATTTATTTATACGATGGAAGAAGGTTAATATCCGAGCTAGATGATACTGAACACTGCGAAACTCAAAGGCAGGTTATTCTCTGGAATGGAATGAAAAGGAAGCTATAAGGATTTAATATAGAAAAATTGGGAAATTCAACCTCCACATATATATGAATCACATCATCATAAATGCATTGCAAATTTTTTCCCTTGTTTTCGGCAAATTAATTGTAAATTTATCAATCTGTACTCAATAAATGGCATGGAACCAAAACGAGATGTTAATCATAATAAAATAAACTCAAATTTAAAGAATAAGATATTTATGATGGAAATAAGTCCGGATAAAATATCTGATTCAGAGAATGTTAAATTCCAATATATGTCTGATAGTTTACAACTGATTATTTTAATCAATAATTGAACGTAATATGTCAAAGAAGAAAGTGTCGAAAATCCAAATAATCTTTCACTATTGATATGATGGTTATCAATTAGTAATCCAACTCTGATAGCAAAATTATTATTACAATGAAATGGCATGATAGTTAAAAGAGCCATTGATAAACTACTAATTGCTCATTGTAAATTCTTTTCCTCTCTCTCTCTCTCTCTCTCTCGTTATCTCTCTCTCTCTATTTCAACCATTTGACCATTGCAAACATGAAAGTTCAATATTGCTGTAAGTGATGTATTGAAAGTGTGAAGAAGGAGAAAAAAAGACAGTACTCTCTATATGAGAAAAAGAGAGTACTCTCCATCTTTTTTTTTACTCTATACAAAGTTTTAAAACCCACTTAATGTAAACTGTTATATGCGCTATTAGGCGACAATGCGCAGCGAGTGGTATCGCTTCTCGGCCTGTTGGCTAAGATCAAAGTGTAGTATCTGTTCTTATCAGCTTAATCTCTGATATGTGGTCATTCGATCGCTGCGAGATTATTCTATTTTTGACACCATGGCGGGTTTGTAGGGGCTTGCTCCTCGCCTACCACGGGTCGACCCGGTATTGCACCTACTTCCGGGGACGGCCCATCGTCCTTCGGGATGAAGCATACGATAGTTGGTCAGTACTGTAAGATCGTGTCGTGTTGGAATGTTTACGTTAAGATCGGGACGGTGTGAGAATTCAAAGTCAAGACCATAGTTCAGAACATCAGATGAAGAAGCGAAGATCTTCTTTCTTTTCTTTTTTCTGATAGGAGATGTTTTATCGAGTTTTTGTTCGTAATTGAAGATGCAATTGTCGCTGAAGAAGTTTTGTGATAAAAGGAAATATAAAGATTCATGAGAGAATTTATTAGAGATATATGAATTCTAGATTAAAATGTCGTATGTCAGATTTATGTGCTCCAAATAAAAGCGGTGACTCTGGTGAGCTGACCTCGGAATGGCGCAAAGAATCCTAATCAACAATATCAATTTGTTCAGTTCGATGGCATGTCGAGCATCTTTTGGTCAATCCTTTCTCTTAAGTCATGTTATCGTGAGGAGAATTGTATCACTGACATTGTAATTGTTGCATTCATTAATGCTGTTATCGAAATTATCGTAATAAAGGTTTAATTATCCAAGTTTGTAAGTTTATTTCCAAGTCAAGAAATAAGCAATTGTAGAAATCTGTGGACAATAGAAGAAGAAGAAGAAGAAACCATTCATTTCAAATTTTGCCAGGGACATCGGTTAACTAGAAAGAAAACATCGGCAGTAACTGTTAAATGTTAATTCAAAAATATTATATTAATAGCATTTTCGAACTCGAATATGCAATTAGTTGCAATTTTTCAATTGTTGCTGCTGAATATTTTACTTGAATGAAATTGCAAAATTATTTCAAATTGAAATATGTAGATGCAAAGGGATTGTATGCAAGCACTTGTGCTTATGAATGAATGCATTCCACCACAATCAATATTATTACAAACTGATGAAGAGATAAAAACATGATTGGGTTAGATCGTACTGTCGCGCACTGTTGACATTTTTAATAATATCAGAGAATGCAAGAAAATGTTAAACAAAACATGTCAAAAATCATGCAATTTTGTTTCAGTTTCATTGACCATATAATAGGTGGTGACTCAATAGGTAGGTTTTGAAGATTAGAGGAATACACTACCATAGGCATAATACAGGACCAATAAAACCTAGTTAACTAATTAACATTCATTATATCGACGAACATACCAATATTTTGAGATACTGACCAACCTTACACATCATAGAGAATAGCTAAAAATGGCCAACTGAAAGCGTCACCCACCATTTCCCATTGATTCTTAAGTAGTTTTCATCCCGAAGGATGATGGGCCGTTCCCGGAAGTAGGTGCAATACCGGGTCGACCCGCGGTAGGTGAGGAGCAAGCCCCTACAAACCCACCATGGTCTCAAAAATAGGATAATCTCGAAGTGATCGATTGATCACATATCAGAGATTAAGCTGATAAGAACAGATACTACACTTTGATCTTAGCCAATAGGCCGAGAAGCGATACCATCTATCGCCCACTGTTGCTTAATAGCGCATTTAGCATTAAACTTCAGATGGGTTTTGTAACTTCGCTCCAGCAAGAATGTAGAATACATTCTCTTTCTTTCTCTCTCTCTCTCTCTTTTTTTCGATCATTATTTACAACGATATCGAAGTTCCATGAAGGGAATAATTGCAATGGTCAAATGATTGAAATAAAGAAAGAGAGAAAGAGAGAGAGAAAAGAAGATGCAAGAGAGATATGGTATAGGCATTGAATCTGTGTGAGAAGTGACAATCGAACAAAGGAAAAGGTAATGTCATCTTAGTTAGAAGGATTTCAAAGAAAATTTAAATTAAATAAACTATTAACCCAACTTAATTGACATGATGACATTGTAGCCAACGTTCAGTTACAAATTTCTTTGTATCGATCTTAAAAAAAAAGTATTATTGAGCAGTTCAATTTTATTCTAGCGAGAGAGTATTTTTCTCTGCTTGTCTCCACTGTTCTACTACACCACTACATATTTCTTGCGAATTCATTTATATGAATGGTCGAGAGCCAATGCTCCTCATCTTATTCTCCTGCATTTGACCGAGAAAATCTTTCGCCTTTTACTAAAGATTTCCGTGCGGGGGAGTATTCATGATTGTAACAACATTTTTTGGAAGCTCCGCAAGGAGCGATAAATGACCGGAAAATGATTGTTAGATGCCAAGATGATTTATATGATACGATGATGTAATGTTATCATTGTTTTATCTTTCACTTAGTTGTGTTATCCATCAAAAGTCAGATTTTTATTTCAGGTAGTCTGAATTTAATTCGTTAATTATTGAATTTTGCTTGCTTTTCTCAAATACATTTCTTGAATCGGTAATTAAACATAATTTCTGCAAAATTGGCATGAGCATTTCGTTATAATTACGAGTGACTGACTATACTGCTGAAACTTAATTTCTTATTAAATATTTATGGACGTCGAGTGATATGGATAATCAATTTGGTTATGGGAATCTACGGATAAATTTAATAGAAATGGTTCAATGATATATCATAAAGTTTTTCTCAATATTGGCTTTGATTTTTTTTTTTTTTTTTTTTTTTTGACCAGCCAAGCACATAAACTTAGCCAGCCACGCGATTTTTGCGTTGAAGTCCAAAAAACTGTGGACATATTGATTATCAGTTAAGAAAAATACAAAAGAATAAAATTGATACTGATATTCAACAAATAACTGAAGCTTTTTCAAATTCAACATCAACTCGCACAGCTTCTCAAATATAATAATCGTCGATTAATTTCGAGAAGTGTAAAGCAGCAGTCTCTTAAGTTATTTCAAAAATTTTTATCTTTTTAACCCAACTATTTATGTGAACATGGTTTATCATCGACATGAATGTCACTACTTAAGTTTGCTCTAAATTCTTCATTTACAAATTGATCATTATTAACAAGATCATATCATTATCTGCAGAATTGTTGAATATTGGATCAGATTTGAACAGGTAATGTAAATATGATATAAAATTTCATAGAAATTAATTTGAGCATTTCATCGTGATTATGAATGAAAATGCAAAGCTTGCTTCATATATATCACATTATCTGTTCAATCTGATCAATCTGATATATGTATGTTATTCACGTTTCTCAGTATACTAAATATTCAATGTTTGCTTCTTGTTAGAATTACTATTAACATATCAATTTCTTGCAGTTTCTTTTTTTTTTCTTTTAGAAGAGACACATGAAACGTATGAATTTGCAATTCTTTAGTTTTTTTTTTTATTTTAGTCATCTCATATTATCTCATAAAAAGTTATTTTGCAAATTGATTCAATTGCATATTTACGGGATGAATATGAGGATAATATGCAAAATGGAATCCAATAATTATCACTTCTAACTATTTTTTTTTTCTTTTTGTGCATGTTGATTAAATATATTATAATAAATTGAAGGGAATAATAATAATGAGAAAGTTATTGTTCGAGAAAATATGCATGTCGATCATCCAAGATAAAAAAATTGGCTTAGAGCATTATTTATTATGTTTAATAACAATGAAATGTTTAGATGGCGATAAAAATCGAACAAAGCACATCAACTATAATGCAACAAATATAGCAAATATTATGAACTTAGGATTTTTCCTTCTAATAATTCTTAAATGTTTTGTTTCATTGCAATTTTTCAAGAAATTAATACTTAGAAAGAATTCAACTTTTATCACTTCGTTCACATATATTTCAAACATGTTGCTATTACACACTTTATAAGTCTATCACTTAGTCGAGTAAATTAGCATGTAGATTAAAATTAATAAATTGAGTGTTGTTATCTTAATGTAGCTTCAACCATCAATTGGCCAAAAATATATTCTACCCAACTATTATAAATCGTTTGGTTTGTTTCCTGCTACTGACTGAACTAAAAATGCTTCTAAATGTGATTGGGAATTCTTTTTTCAATTTTTTTCAAATAAAACAGACATATTGACATCGTTGCAGTTCACATTGTTGTACTATAAATATTTACAAATGAAATAAAACGGATTTAAGAAAAAGTAAATTTCCAAGCAAATTAAGAATTTGACCAAATAAAATAATTTGAAACATTAAACATGATGACTTCTTCGTAAACTACGTCTCGATCTGTCAACTGTTGCTGTTGATGTTGTTGTTGTTGTTGTTGTTGTTGTTTGATTTGTCGAAGACTGATGACAAAATGATGTTAAATGCCAATGCAAACAGCATGCTATTAATAATAAGACAAATTCAACCAAAAAGAATATTCCAAAAAATAATCTTTTTTCTTCTCCTCTTATCCAATCTGAAATCTCTTTAACAATGATCAAAATGGAAATATGAAAAAAAAGCTTCAAAATTTTTTACATTTAAAAAAAGACCCGCTTCTCTTTTACTAAAAATATGAGCTGCATTAAAGAAAATTTGAATATCAAATTGGAAATTTTATAGTAATAATACAAATTTCAAAGCAAAAACTTTCACAGTTTTCTAATGTTTGGAATTTAGTGCCTTGAATTTTAAACCACTCAATTATTCTAAATTCAGAAAATCAGAAACAAATATCATTTAAGCATCAAAATACTCCAAGTTTTTATTTTCCAATTTTTGCAAGCATTACACCTATTGCAAGTTAAGAGACATTCAATATTTCATATAAGAAATTAGACGAATAGAAAAATCCAAAAAATAAAGTTATTGGGCTTGAAATCGGAAATGGCACATAGCCAAATTGAAATTTAAAATTTAAGCCAAATTAATGTTTAAAAACCGAGTAATTAAATATTAAAATCTCAAATGAGATGAAATCTGAATAAAGGAAAACTTTTACTGAATAATCCTGATTTTTTGCGTGCATCCAGAATAATTTTTCGAGCATGATCATCGTTTCGCAATGGATAAATAATGAAAAACAATGTAATTGTAATTATTTTCAGAATGAAACCAGCAAACTGAAAAAGATAGGTTAAATATTATTAATATTAGTTTAGCTTAAATTTAATAAAACATTTGAAATTTGTTTCATCAAAAGCTTTTTTAATTTATTCAAAAAAACCATCTTAAGTTAAAAGATGTTAAAAGATTATAAAATCATAACTTCTTTCTTTCTCATAATAAATTTCAAATATTTTACGAAAAATCTCAAGGGATTATTTTTGGTGAAACAATTTTGCTAAAACTCAATTTCCTCGTCGAAATCCAATATTTTCTGATTTTTGAAATATCTCATATCTTCTGTATTTTTGTTTCCTTTTGTTTCTTTTCTTTTTTTAAAATTCACCGAAAATTATTTACTTTATTGTATATCTTTTGGCACTTAATATACTCCATATGTTAACTGAATCTCTCATTTATCATATTATCAATAAATTGTTTCCTAACTATATAAAGCAAATTGTTATTGAAAGCTCAGAAATTAAAAATGTAACATTCCAAATCTCCCAATAATTGTATTTTTATTTAATTGATTGAAGAAAAAAGATAAAAATCATTTGCTTAAATGAAAATTTAAAACATTTGTTTTATCAATTTTATCTCATTTTTTGTTTGAAATTTGATACAATTACTATTTGTGCTAACTGATTTTTATCATTGATTACGAAATAAATTTGTAAAATCAAACCGTGATAAAAATGATTGGCCATAAATCTCGTCGCCGATTATCACTCAAAACAGCGATCGTATAAATCAATACAATAACAGGGAATGCAATTGCTGTTAACGATAATGGATAATTCAAGACAATGATAAATAATGAAGCTAGTACATATAAAAACAAGCCGCTGATCACAAATCTCTGAAAAAATTTGACGATAAGCGATGAAGTAAATTAAATGTAATTGAAATGAATAAGCAGAAATATGGTGAATGAATCAAATAATTGGTTACCAAAAATTAAAAAAAAAAACGAGTTAATACAGTCAAATTTGATAATCGATTGAAATAATTAAGTAGTAAAGAAGTAAAAAAAACATATTTTAGATATTTTCAAGCTAAAATATCTGAAATATTTCTATAAATAGATACGAAAATTTCCTTTTCTAAAAAAAGAAAAAATGCATAAAACTAACTGTTTTATCACATTTCTTTCTGTTATCATTATGGCCATCATCAAATTCCAATTTTAGTTCACGTTCCAATAGTAACGGATTACTAATGAATAACATTTAATTTCAACTATTCTGAAATTTAATTTTTAAAAGACTGAAAAACTGGAAAATGTTTAGAAAATTTCATACATTTTTATTTGTTTTGTTATATTTTTGATAAAAGTACTAAAAAATTCGTAATAAGAAGTATTCATTAAAATGTAATTAATTAGCGGGAAATATCACCATAGTCAGAAATATATTGCATTAAACTATCCAATAAATAATTTATTTCACTTTCTAAAATATTTGCAAACAATTTGGAAGGATATCTAGAAATACGATCGGAATAAAATATTGCTGGCAGATAATGGAAGCTTCCATTTACATTTTGATTTTGTTGTACTTTAATGTGAAGAATACATTTTGAAAAAAAAAAAAGTTTTTTTAGCTTCTAAGTTCGCATTAAATTTGAAGATTGCACTAAATATCGTTTTATTTCAATTTCAATAAATTTAAAATTACAGATGAATGAATTTTTTTTGTTAAAATTTTTCATTTCCGTACTAACCTAAACTTAATGATAAGATAGGAAAAAAAACGAGAGAAATGGTTGAGTAGCTATGATCGAATAGAGAGGAAGAAGATAGAAGTAATGGAATGGAATTTTGTTTGCTAAAAAAACTATTTTCAACTTTTTTCCCAAATTTCAATCATACAATTATTTTATTTTGAATTAGTATTTTACGTGCAGATTTGGGAACACTTCCTTAAATGACATTTTCTTTCCTTTTCAATCTACAAAGAAATGATTTTAAAATGCCAATATCAATATCTAGTCATTAACTATTTTATATTTTCTTACTTTTAAACTTTTGAAATGTTTGAAAAATATTTTAAAATAACTGTTATTAGGAATTCAAGAAATAAAGAATGCTTATAAAGTTTACAGAATATTTTTGATAGTGATGATGCGATATTATCGATAAGCAAGATATTTCTATACCGTCATTTTCAAACATTTAAGTAAATTAATTAATTTCAAAATTTATCATTAAATAATTTTTAAAATTTGAATAGCCAGATTTGACTAGAATGAAAAGAATGATAGTTTTCGCATTGTTGAAAAGTGATTAAAAATGACAAGTACAAGAATAAGAGATATTGTTTGGAAATAAAAAAAAAAAATAAATAAAATGAAAAAATGAATGAAAAAAATTCAACAACGGTAGTTATTTCTAAGTAACAGCTGACTTCTTTTCAAAATGAAATTTGAATTTCAGTCAAAAAAAATCGCTAAATACAATTTTGAAACAGTTTAGAGCAAAACATTTTTCCTCTTTTTATGCACAAAATTACGAGAATTATTATTTTCTGTGTACTGAAACAAACGGATAAAATTTGTCAAATTAATGTTGCTACTAACCACTGTGTTATCTTTTTTAGCATTACGTTGAAGTTTAAGATGAATGGATGTTCAATTTTCTACAACATCAAATAGTACTAGCATTCAACAATTTCACTTTTTAAGCTAAAAAATTTTAAATCTGAAATTAATTTGAAATTAAGAATAAAAATTTTCAGAAATTGACAAATATTTTTTAATCAATATTATTTTTATCAAACTAAATAAAAATCATCGTTTAAATAATTTGAAATGCGGTAAAAAAAATTTTGTCTCAATAAAAATATCGAATGTTTTTATTTTTGAAGAATTTTCAAATCAGTCAATCTTGTCAGTGGAGTAATAAAAAAAGAAAAAATAAAATTGAATACATTAGACATTTTTATTTATGCAGTTTTTCAGAAAAACATCATTAGGAAAATCTAAAATCTGCTTCTCTCTTCTTTACCATTTCTATCTTCTTGATTAGTCTATTATTAAAAAAAAAACACTTGAATGAATGAAATTTAGTAGAACATTTTATGAAATGAATCAATAATAATTTGTAATTCTAAAAATACTTTGCATACATGCAAACATATATAAAACAGATAACAAAAATTATTTACCTATAAGGTAGTATGATATAATATAAATCCATTTATACAAGAATATAGATGAAAAGATTATTTTAATTTCTATTTATATTCTAATTGATTCTTATTTATTCCTTTCTTTTATACTATCATTTGTATTTTATATTTTATATTCATATGCTCTTTTTTATCTTCTATGCCCTTTTTCATTCGAATTTTATAAGAGTAATTGTGCATGTTGTAATCAATTTTAACACTTTAATACATTTATTAGTTATATTATATTCCATTTTAATAATTATTTATTGATTTTACCCCTTTTTTATTTTTAATTATCTTGAAGCTCATTTTTTCCGCTTACAATATTTATTTCCTTTCATTTCAACAGAACAGATAATAAATATATATCAGAAATGATTTACGAAAGATATTGAATGCGTAATTAGGGATATAACTTATTGATAATGGATTATTATTGAATATCAGGCACCTAAACTTTACTATAAGTAATAACGTATTTTCAACTAAGCAACTGCTGCTGCATCCAGAAAGTTAGAAAAGTAATGAAATAAAAAGTAATTAATAAGGAGATTGATATTGATGGTAATTGCTTGATCAAAATTTATACATTTATCATTGTTTTCATTATTAATCTTAATTTTCCCTTTTTAGTTTGACTATGAAAGTGTTTTTTAAATTTATAAAATAAAGTATAAAATTTATTTTCATAATTCTATCGAAAAATGAAGATTTCATTTTCTAGAAAATGTAACAGTGAAAAATAAATGATAAATAGAAGTTCATTTATTTTTCAATTTTTGATTATCATAAAAGTTGGAATCGTGTATTTTTCCTATTGTGAATTAAAAATGAATATTTTAAAAAAATCGATCGATTAGGAAATATTCAATGATTATGTATGAATTTATAATTCTTTTCCAAGCAAATCCAATGAACATTATAACCAATAAAAATATAGTAATAAATTTAACGGTATTGTAATAAATATTAATAAATTCAATAAAGAAAATAATGTATCAATAATTTGCTTTTAGATATTATATATCAAAGTTTTATAGAGAATTTTGTTGGTGATATAATTGAAAGACAAAAAATTTTTACTTGATTAAATTTTAACTCCTAGTAATTAAGCAAATCAAGATCAGGTTTTGAAAGTTTAAATGATAAAAATAAAAGAAGTAAAGAATAATGTTTAAAATAATAATGAAGTTAAGAAATAAAAAATATAAATAAAAATCGTAATAAAATGAAGAGAAAATGAAGAATAGGAATAGGAACAGTAATGGAATTAAAAAGAAATAAAAAACGAGGACAAAACCCATTTTCTATCTAATATTATAAATCGAAAAGTTCCTATACTTATACAAATGTGCATTCCAGCATTTTGGTGAAAAGTTGCTTCCCTATTCTTCCTTTCATCGATTGTAAAACGATCGATGAAAAGATAGAAAGCAATTTTCAATTTTTGCCATTTTCATTTTTAATTCCAAGAATTTTTTGGTAAAAATCCTTTTGCTTCTAAAATAAAATTAATTATCTGATTAATATTATATTAAATTTTTGGTCATAAAACGAAAATAAACAGTACACAGAAAAAAGGCGGAAAAAAATCATGATCTGAGAAATAAAGAAAAGTTAATTTTTAACATCCCAAAAATTTTCCCATTACTTCGATTATCGGATAACCGTGTTACAATTTTTGTGATAAACTACATTTATTGGTATTTGTATTTCCATCACACTTTTACTTAACTATTTATATTTCTATATTTTCTATATTTTATATTGTATTTTGCTTTTTCTATATTGCACATTAAAGTTTGAGTTCTCGCAATTATCGATTATTTATTTTTACTAAAATAAATATCACGAAAAAGAATTCCATTTTTCAATATTTTTAAATTTGCTGTCAGGGAAAAAAAATTACTTGACCAATGAGGCAATATTTCAAATAACACTATTTGAGTTTCATATAATAATTATTTGTAAAATGCATCAACTGTTTGAATTATTTCATTCTAATTTTTTTTCGGAATAATAAGAAGCAAAAACTTATAGCTAAATTTTAGCAATAATATTACTAAAATGGTAAATTCAACTGCGCAAAATTTATAAATTCCAGAACACAATGAAACAGCTGATGAATTTTACAAATAATTATTAGAACTGAAATTATTCAATTATTTTCACTTAAAAATAAAATATAAAAAGTAATAAGTAATCTGCAAATTTCATTATTTTTCATATGCTGTAAATTTCGAAAATTTTCATATTTGAATGAAAATTGATAAGAAAAGATTGAGGAATATAATTTAAAAAAATTTTAAATTTATTTGTTCGATGAAAATTTTATCTTCAACGAACACTAATTTTATAATGATCATAGCAGTTATAAAAAAGATCTACAACGATAAACAGAAAACTGGGAATGATGTAAAGTAATTTTATTGCAAAATCTATTTTAAGGATACCATACAGCTTAATAATTACATTTCTAAATTTATACTTATTTAATCATTCCATATGTAACTGATATATAATTACTGCAATTATCTCTTATTTTTACGAAGAATTAGAAAATGCGATGAAGAAAATTTCAAAGAAAGTACTAAAATCAAAAAATGACATGATTCGTTTTTATGAATTAAAAAAACATGAAATTTTTACCAATAAAAAATAAAATAGAAAATTCGAATTATTCATAGATGATTCTATCATGTCAATTGTATTATTAGATTAATTATTTAAGCTACATACAACTATTATTATCACTATTATTACAAAAGCATTATTGCATAACCAAAAATAAAGATTTAAATAAAAATGGTTAAATGAAAACGATTTATATTAATGCCAATTTGGAAAATTCTTATAAGCTTTTTGTTTCTTTTTTCTTTTTTATTTTATGGAAGCATATCTTTATTTCTGCTATTTTAAAGCTTATTTTAAACTTGGATAACTTCAAAAGAAAATTCGTTGCAACATTTTACTATTCACATTTATCCACCATTAGCTGATATTTTATCATTTGATAAAGAATAGTTTATAAAAAACTATTTTACGTTGTTCATTTAATGATAAAATGTGATATTGTCGGTTATATTTAACTAGTAAAATGCAACCACATGTAATTGAAAGCTGTAAATAATCTATCATCAATCAATGTATGTTAGATGAATGTTGATAATAAAATATTGCAACGAATTTTCTTTTGAAGTTATTTAAATTTAAAATAAGCTTTCAAATAGTAAAAGTAAATAATATTTAAAATAACTTAGAGACTTCTAAGAATTTCTCGAATTTATAAGAATTTCTTGAGTTTGTATAAATCAATACTGCAAATATAATAAATTTATCATTTCATGTGCAATTAGTATTCGTTATGTGCTATTTTTAACAATAATATAATCCTATATTTATATTATCTTTATTGTTTAATATTCTGGAGGGAGGAAATATATTTTATGAAATGGAGAAATGAATATGATTTTTGAATGATAGAAGAAAAATATATCGTGAAAAGATAAGATTGAATTATGCATACTTATATGGCCAGCCTAACTGCTGGAGATTATGAGTGCAAGTTTGTAATGGATTTCAATCATTTCTACTCCCATAATTTCAAAAAAACTCATTTTGGATTTCTGAAAATTTAGGTCTATATCTTGACAAGGATTATTGAAATAGATTTATTATAAAATAGACGATAATATAGAAATATTCATTTTATATTAAATAATTTAAAAATTGAAGTTAATTTAAAATTTTTAGGATGAAATGAAAAAAAATCAATCGTTATCAATAGTATAAATATAAAATATATTACTAATTCTAAATTTTTCAAGCCTTTTATAGCCTATAAAAAAATTAGAGAGAAACCATAAAATATTTTCAAAAAAAAACAAAGAAAAAGTAAAAAATTATATGATGTGCTAAATGATAAACAAATGATAAGTAAGTTCAAATTCATGAAGTTATCGGATAAGATATTAAACTTTCATGTCTTATAAATTTTTCATCAACAAGAGTGATGCTTACATCATTAATGTCAATATTAAACTTAATGATATATCTATCAAATGTAAAAATAACGAAATAATAAAATCATTAATTTTTTTTTTTTTTTTGATAGAGAGAGTCTCAAAACTTATATGTTCAAAAGTAACAATGTTGCAGTGTAATTTAATGTCTAATTTATCAATCATCAAATAAAAGATGTTAATTAAATTAATAAAGGAATAAATAAAGGATTTATTTTGACAAACCTATTTTTTTCTGAAACAAATACAAAAATATTTTAGAAACTTGAAAAAATTTCTAAGAAAAATTGAAAATTAATTTTATATTCAATGGATGATAAGAGAACAAAAAAGAACTAAAAAATTATTACGTCTAAAAAAAAAAAAAAAAATAATCAAATGATTTTGAACGGATCAACATCATTTCGAGCTTGGAGCAACTGTTTCAACAATGCTGGAATTTCAAATGAAATCATTGTCATTTATCAAAAAAGCAAAAAAGAAAAAATTCTTAGAATGATATGACTTTATAGTTGCTATTTCATTTTTAATACATAAATTTTCAATCCATTTGAATAAAATAAAACGGTTATCCATTCAAAAGATAATTTTCAAATTTAAAAATAATACGAAATTGAATGGACAATTCAATTCAGCTAATAACTCACAATTTTAAAATTCTATAAAATAGGCTATAAAATTGAATTTAATAAATATTTCTTAATTTTAATAATGTATTACATTTAATTTTGGATTTTCATGCAAAAAATTATTTAATCTTCAACTATCAATAATATAATTAATGAAGGCATGATAATATAAAATCTTTTTATCAGAAAAATCATCGAATGCTTTTTTATTAAAAATTAAATAAATTCAAAGATTTAATACTATGGCTAACAAAAAATTGAAAGAGAGAATATCATAAAATGGATGAAAAGTTAAAGTAATAATTATAAAAGAAGAATATAAATAAAGTTTTAAGGGAGAATTAAATTCGGAATTTGAAATTGGATTGGATGGAAAATTATTAATAAGACGATTCATCATTATCATCTTGCACTTATGATAAATATCAACGAGCACATAAAATCAATATTAATTCTCAATAGATGATTTCTTATAAAATTATACATATATGTTCAAAATTGTATCTGTAAAAGAATGAATTAATTAATGGCAAGCAATTCTAATTAGTGAAGTTTATTTATAATAAATATAACGGCTTGGCATACCTATTTTTTCAAATAATTTGAAAGAATATGATAAGCAGTTAAACTATCGTATGAAATTTCAAAATTTAAATATTATGAGCTATCTGAAAAGTGCCAAATAAAATGGCTAAAGTTAAAGTTAATTTTATTTATTCCTTTTATATTACGTTTGATTATTTGAGAAATTAAATAAACATTATATTCATTTAAAATCATTTTATTTAAAATTTAAGCTAAACTTCATCTATCATAACTATGTATGATTATCCTTGAAAACTATTTTCTGTTATGCAATTATTTTTGAAAACTATCGAATGCTATTCAGTTAATTAATTCAAATTTTTTTATCTTTGACAAAAAGAAAAAAGATAAGGAAGAATGTAAAAAGCTATTTGCATATTTTGATTATGGAACAGGAAATTCAAAAATCTGACATTTGCTGCTGACATTTGAAATGTTTTAAGCTATCAGCAAAAATAGCATCATTTTTATCGGTGAGCAGAAATCAGGTATGTTAAAATTTTCAGAATGCACAATTGCTTATTCTACATCATTTTGGAACAGTTGTGTTTGTTGGAAATATTTTGCAATCATTGATACACTGTCATTATCGTTATCGTTATCATCGTCATTATTCTTATCATAAATTTAATTTTCATTTGATATCTTGAAAAAACTTGATCATATCATATTCGCATCCGAATATAAGTTAATCCTGCTACACACATATGTATACGTACACACAGAGTTATTCATTGAAATGAATAAAAATAAAGGAAAGATAAGTTGAAAGTATAAATGCAAAGTGAATAATGCAAAATGTATAAATTATGTTATGTTTAATTTTCAACAAATTTTGCAAAAAAAGATGAAAAACAAAGTGAAAAAACGCTCAAATAATTTTCAAAAAAAAAATTTTTTTTAAAAATACATTTGAACTTTTGGGACAAATTTGAAAGTTTTTAAAAGAAATCATTTAAAAAATCAAAATTTTCTTTTTTTCACAACGAATCTTTTTTTCATTTTTTTACAATTTTAAAAAAATGAGAAAATAGAAGACGAAGAATTCTTCTACGCTTAAATTATTCATATACCAACGTGAAGAGAGTTATTCATTGAAATGAATAAAAATAAAGGAAAGATAAGTTGAAAGCGTAAATGCAAAATATATAATATGTTAGTATTACTAATCGACTATTATTATTATTACTTTCAAAAAAAAAAATTATCAAACACTTCAACTGATTTATCGTTTTTCTAGCAAACATAATATCTTATTATCAGTTGATGGTGATGACGATGGTAATGATAATATAAAAGATATATTCAGCTTTATTTCAAATTTGCCATTTCATTTTTCAAAAACTTTGTCCATACTCTTTATAATTAAAATCGATGAATTTTCAATATATGCTTTTTTTTGATTAATATTTCATCAAATATTATTTCAAAAACTTTTCTAAGATTTATCGAGAAGAAAGGAAAAGAATATATTGAATATAAAAAATTTTCAATCAGTAATAATTCAATTTCTTTTCAGAAAGAGAAGAAATTTTATGGATAATTTGAAAAATGAAAAAGTTTTGAGAAATCAATAAGAAGAATCAAATTTCAGAATAATAAAAATCCGAAAAAATTTTCAAAAAACTAAAAATTGCAAATAAAATAATGATATGAAAAGGAAAAAAACAGAAATTTGCCTGATGTGAAAAAAATTTGAACAAAAAAAAGTAATATATTTGATAAAAAATAAATTTTTCATGAAATTTTGAAAATTTATTGGAAATTTTTTTGTGAATAAAATATTTCCAGAACTATTCATAAAATTAATGATCACTGTTATCAATGATTTCTTTCTGCTCGTATATATTGACCGAATAGCAATCGAACCAGCATTTGGCAATAAATTGACAATGTTATCATTATCAGTAATATATAGGATGGACGCAGATCAGACTAAAAGAATTTCCGAATTTGTGATCTGGATCATAGAATTGATCGAATATGCTGGAAATTATTTCAATTACAATTATTTCAATAATTTTGCAATCCACAAATTCATTATTACACAATCATTACAATGATTTGATAATACAGTCATATTTAAATCCCAAATAATGAATAGCCAAATTTTGAAAGAAATTTTTCTAAAAAATTAAATAATTATTTGATAAAAATTGAGTAATTAATAACTTGAAAGAGATGAAGGAGATATATCATTCCTATATGCGATAAATATTATTAATTATTATTGATTAAGCTCATAATGAAATCATAGTTGTTATTTGAAATACATATTAAATAAAATTTAGTGAACTTGTAGAATTGTTTTGTAGATTTAAATTTTTCTAGCTATTATTTTGCACTGCCTCTAGTTTGAAGTTTCGATAAATATTATAATTGTCTAATAAATTGTCATAATTATCAGTGCCAAGTTTATTTATTAATCTTTTAATAAACAAAGCATAAAATCAATGTATAATAACATGATATGATCCAGCGTATAATTATATGAAAATAATGAAAATATTTGTCATCGTGATAACATATATATATATATATATATTAATGATAAGCCAATCAAAATCATTTACTTAAATAGATGACATATATTTTTAATTTCTAATTTCATTCAGCAATACCTTCATAACTCGGCGCATGTAAACTTGAATGATAGTGTGTGATGTAAGAACAGTTAAAATACTTGCAAAAAAATAAGCTTTGGTTAGATGTCGTGTAATATATCCGATAGTTACAAGGAACTGGAACTTCAGGGATTAAATTTCATACAAACAAAATTTTATTCTCGAGAATAAAATTCTACTTCCCTCAACAATAACTTAGTTTGCAGATGAAAACATATATTGCAAAATACAGAACAAGAACTTAGAATATAATAATATTCATCAATCAAAACGCTTATCGCTGATTTAAATAATGTAACAAAGGAAAATATTTATGGTTTGTTTACATATTTGAACTATATTTTGTGAATATTTTGAAATAATTTCTGTCAGAACCTACAACAAATCCGATGCCATTTATAATTCCAAAATATGCTTGCCGATCGTTACTAAGTTTATGACCCAAAATCCGTGAAATTACTGATATAAAAAATATATTTATAGCTTCAACTGGTAAAATAATTATTGTTGAACAATTACTTAACAAGAATCCTGCTAACAAACCCTGAAATTTGAATAAATAAAGTGCTTTAAATATGGAATAAGTTATGGGTAAGATTAAAAATTATTTCGCCAATTTTACTTGCATTATTTTAATTCATTTATATAGCGATTATATTATAAATATGATAAATTTAGATTTTATCGATTTTACAAAATATGATTTTGTTGAAATTTTGTAAATGCCATAAGATTAAATATAGTTAATAACCTTTAATATCTGATTTTGGTATTTTAGATATTGATGTCATCGATGTTTTATTTATATTTTATCCATTTATTTATATTATTTCGTATCTGTCAATGTTTGTTTATTATAATTGAAAGATGTATCTATGGAAGATATTAGGGGACAATATTTTTTTATGATTTCGCATATTTAGTCAAGATTTCCGTTTATTTTTGCCTAGTGAGTTAACTTTGTTACTATTTTTTTGATTCTTTATAGATTATTTTTGGATGACCTCTGATTTGATTATAAGATGTATGATCATTATCAGATATTTTTTTCGCCTGATTACTTATCAATAAATGGCATTGATTGATTATTTTTAATAATAGATAGCCAGATGTTTAAATATTCTCATCGTTATTATTGTTTCGATGATATTTCCAAATGTGAAATTTTTTTATTGGCTTATATTTTTATTGGCATTTATTGCTTATCTTTTTAATTTTATAAGTAACAATAATAATTGTTTTATTATAAGGTGACTCTAATCTTTTTATTGATGCTTGTTTTCTTATTATTATTCTTTCCGACTTTAACATTAAATTTTAATTGTTATCATACTAAGACTTATAATTATTGGAAAGTGAATATGAGGTGTTGTGTTTTGTTTATTATATATTTGAAGGTCCTAATTTTACCTTTTACAATCTTTATCATGTGATTTTTTTTTTGTTTTCTTATTTAATGATAAATAACTAATAATGAATGGGAGATCTTTTTGGAAATATCTAAAATCGAAATACCTGAAATAATGCAGCAATAAGCAAAATGAATCGTGATTCTCTACTATATTCACCATATTTTGATAAATTAAAATACAGCACCGCTGGTATAATGATATAAGCAAATAATATAGCTGATGATGTATTAATAATGAAATCCAAAAGTAATGGGAAAATTATCGATCCTAAAATAATGTTTCAGGAACATTTAATAGCCTGAATAAATTTATAGAGAAATGGATAGGATGAATTTCATTTTTAAAACCAAAAGCATTAAATATATTTTATCTCTCTTATCAATTTCATTATCAAATATTCTAAAATAAGAATTATTACTTGCAATAGTAAAATTAATTAAATGATATTTTGATGATTATTAAAGCAAATTATTTTCGATAAAATTAAGCAATTAAAATATAGAAATGAAATATTAAAAAGGTAAGAACCTTGAAAATACATGAGGTAGTAGCTGATAAGAATAACTGTACCTCAAGAAAATGTCATGAAGAAATGGTGAAAATTCATATTTTCATGTATTGATGTCTAAAAAATATTGTCATATTTTTATCATAATAATTTCCCAGGAAATAATTTTTGATTTCATTACAATTAGACTTTATTGATTATTGATATATTATTACTTACGCTACTACAAAATGAATATTAAAAGTGTTATATTTAATATTTTAAAAATTTCAAATATTGTATATTTTTTATTTATACAAATTTAATTAGTGATAAAGAGATATTTTTGGCAATATTTACAAAATATATTTCAGTTTCTCTTTTAATTAATTTTAATAAAGAACCTGATCTCGAATAGCAACAATCATATCGTTTGCTTTAAATTTTATATCTTCTCCAATTTCGTGATAGATTGCTGGTAATTTTTCAACGATAATACGAGCAAATTGTTGAAATTCTATCGATCGTTTAAGTAAAACTTCATACACTACAATTAGATCAGATATATCATAAAAATATTAAAGATAAACATTGATCAGTTTTTTCTAAAAGTTTAATTTTAAAAAGTATAATAGGTAAACTTTGGTTATACAAGTAAAAAGAATGGAAAAAATAATCATTTAAAATGAATAGAAATATCATTTTACTTATCTAATTTTATAAAAATAGAAAATGACAAAAATTGGAAAAAAATGGAAATAAAATTGAATTGAATGAAAGAATAATTACAAAAAATAATACTTCTCATAATTTAAAATAAGATTAATAAAATCAATACTCTCATTAAGATCATTGCGAATTTGATAAAATGAAATCTGATCCAATGAATCCATTCTCGAACATCATACGATCGACCGATCAATGCCACTTCAAAAAAGTAAGAATAACTCAGAATCTGTCGTTTTGAAGTAATATTGCAAAATAAAAAACAATGAAAGATACAGTAATTTAAGCTATATGTAAAATAAAAATGTATGCATATTACTGGGAATGACATGCGCATATCCATATACGTAAAAAATCATGTCACTTTCGTTACCAAATGATCTATCTCTTATTTGATATATATATTTATATGTGATATAAAAAAATTAAGAATGATAATTTCAAATCCGAAGAATTAAAACAAAAAAATTAACCCTTCCTTATCCGTAGAAAATTTCAAGAATCACGGAACATCACCGTGAATAAATTTATCAACTGTGGATATTTTAATTGACGTATAAATATCCTACGTGAATAATTATATTCATAGATATCTTATCATAGAGTGATTTAGAAGACTTTATTAATTTATTAATCGAAATTTTTGGATATTCATTTTTCACAGTGTGCATCACTTCTCCACAAATCCCATACTCTTTTTACAAAACTTTTACTGTTTAACTGCTATCATCCTTATTCGTATTCTTTTTCCTGTTGTAGCAAAATGATTCCTCATTTAAATAAAAAGTTAGCGCATTTTTAAATGAAAGGAGGGAAGTTTGTTATGTTTTCAGTTGCTTTAATTTATAAATTTTCTTATTGATCTCGTCTGTATGTCTGTTATCCTTAATATCTCTTCATTTTGAATAATCTTTATATGTTGTTTTTACATTCTGCATTGATTTTTGCTTGGTGTTTAATTCATTGCTATTGCTTTCAATATCTTTGCAACTATGACTATGAGAAATTTGTAAAAAACATTGAATTATATATATATATAATTAATCCTCAGAGATTTTCTATTTCATTTTTTAATTATCAATCATTTTTTTATTTCTGGAAAAGTTTGATATTTTATAATCCATTGTGATTGTATTCTTCATTTTCTTGTCATAAATTAGGCTTTGCGTATATTTTTTTAACTGTAAAAAAACTATCTATATAGTCATTCATTCTGTTACTTTTTTTTTAATTTAATAGATTTCAATATTATTATCTCGTGCAGGAAGGCTATGCTAAAGCAACAGGGTGCGGTAAAAAAAGTCAAAGTGATTAGTGAAAAAAGAAGAAGCGAAATATGGGGAAAATTTCTGACACAACAAGGTAATACTGATTTAATTGGAAATTTCTCTTAGTTATTTTATAATAATAGATTTAAACCGAAAAAAAATTTAATTTAATTTTATTCCGGATGATCATGTAGTTAATCATATATATGAAACATTTCCCGAGATTATTAATTAACGGTTATTAAATTTGAGAAACAATTTAAAGTGGAAGTAATTCTTGATGTTTGAATTTTGTTTCTCATTGTTTCTTATATCACCAGTATCCTACTACAAAATGCTGACATTTTCCACACGAAAAATTTGAAACACTGGAGCATTCTGATTGGAAAGTACATTATTTGAGGAGACATTTTTTAGACAAGATAGATTTAGATTGAAATTCCCAAAACCAAATTTTGCTTTAAAAAGAAATTTTTTAAGTAAAGGTAATAATTTTTAGGAGAGTACACGGATTGGTATTGTATAATTCGAAAAAATTGTATGTTGATGCGTCAAATTTATTATAAATCACCGATATTATATTCGTGTGGATTTCGCAGTAGCTGTACTATTGTTGATGCTTGCAGTATACCATTTCGAGGTAAATTGTTGCAATTCATTACTAACATAGCACTTCATTTGATAGCAGTCATGACGGCATGATTGTATTTTCATGGGAAGGCTTTCGCCTGTCCGTAAAAGAAACTTTAGATTCTTATTTATTGATGTAATCTGATACGTCAGAAATTTTTTTTTTCAAAGTCAAGGATAAGTATAGTGTGCGGACAAAAACTTTCCATTTTAGACGGAAGCTCGGGTGTAATAATGGCAGTGAACGACGAACAAAGTGACGAATATTTTCTAGCCTATTATAGCATCAAAATGAGTCGAATTATTAAAAAAATATTAATGCGTAGAAAGGTTGTTTATTCATTCCTTAAAATATATTATAGAGTTGCTAATAATTTCCAAATTTCAAATTTCGAAAGATAAATTAGAAGCAATTAAAAGGAATTATTCAGACATTGATGGAAGTTAAGTTTAACACATATTTGATTTCTTTTAACATGATCGATTTTTCCATACATTTAAAGATTTTTTCTTGTTGTCACAAGGAAAAATGTTTCTGAATGAATCTCATGCAGCCGTTGAATTATTTTCAGATTAGTAAAGTAGTGACAGTTCTTGATGCGACGAAAAAAAATGAAATTGAATGTCTGCATGAAAATTTAAAAAATTCTCCACACTTAGTAGCGGTTGGCACATATGGTGGAGATTGTTATCTGGTACATTTCGGAATTGATTTACCAAACGTAACTGATCCAGAATTGGGAAAGGCTCCCTTTTCCAGCAATTTATGCAGTAAGTATCCATATACATTGAATCACTGGTTATTTTGGATAAACTTTTGAAGAATTAGCGTTGAATATAAAAGTCAAAAAGATTAAAAATTCGATTAATTATTCATTTCAGTTCTTCATAAGAGAGAGGAAGTCAGTGGGTAATATACACTGGGTAGTATGCACTTCCAACTTACAAAATATTTGCAAAAGGAATATACGGATCAGAATTTCTGATATTGTGGATCAGATATTCTTGACTAATATAAATGCATCTATTCATTTTTTTGCAGAACCTTTTATCTCGCATGGGCGATTTAATTTTGTGGCTAATAACGGTGCAGTATATCCTGTTAGTATTGGTAAGTGCATTATTTGACAGATTAATTTTACAAAAATTAATGTAGTGATGAACTTTGAAAGAATCATATATTTTGGTTAGCAAATTTTGACATGACAATAAACAATCGAATTATATCAAACTTTATAAATTTTTAATTCCAGAAGTTTATCCAAACCATTGTTATTTAGCTAGCTTTTGTTTGGATTATAAAGCATGGGACAGATGTATTTATGTTTAAAATTGTAATTAGAGTTCACCTTTTTCGGATTCCAGATGAGATACATGTCACAGCTGTAACTTACTTGGAACGATGCAGGACAGTCGTTATCGGTTTTTCTTGTGGTGCTTTCATTACCGTTAATCTTGTTAATGGCAATGAGTAAGTTTATTACTTAGATATCTCAGAATTCACCGAAATACAAGAATATCTCTTACTTTGAGTTTGTTTATGATGACGTAACTTTTTTTAATTTATTGATTAAATCTTATAAGAACATCCAATTCGAGAAGAATTGATTCTATTGAACTGTTTTTTATTCGGCCTTCCTCTGATAACTGTTGTTGTTTCATGTGATAATAATGGAGCATAAATTTTTGGGAAGCATTCTATAATAAATTTTGAAAAAATAAAGGAAATAAAGTTATTGCAATATAAAATTTTCTATAATTTTTTCTTGTTTTCAGTGCGTCATACTATTATTCATCTTCTCCAGTTTATAGTTTTTCATGCCAAGAACCAATGGATGATCCGCGTCCTGTCTTATATCTCTGGGTTGCTTATTCTAAAGGGTATATTGTAGATTTTCTTCTCAGTTTATTCTTTATTTCACTTATGAAATAGTGGAAATAAAAAGTAATTTTATCATGATTTTAATTGCCTTTTTTGAATAATGCTTGATTTATCATTAGCTTATTGAAGCTCATCCATATCCTGTTACAGAAATATTATATTTATCAGATCGTTTGATATTTCAAATCATTTACTGATAGATTTCAGAAAGCGGAAAAATCCATATGTGATGTTGTTTGTGATTAATTTTCCAGCTGATGAGGGGCATATTCCTAATGAGTGGACTTTCAGTGATTTAGTGATTATAAGCTATCTTACGGTAAGAGATTTTCTTCATTCGTATTGATTTAATTTGACATATATTTTCTTTGAAAAATTTTGAGCTTAATTTGAACTTTAAAAAAAGATTCACCATCATTTTACTATCTTTTCTTTATATAGTTTAAAAGATTTCCAGAAATTTTGTATCACTTTTGCTCGAATTTGGTGAAATTATGAAATGATTTTATAGTGGTGTCCTGAAAATTGCACTGAATGGCTTTCTTTTCGAACTGTTGTATCACCCCCTTCTAAAGAATATACCGCCAAGAATAGCATTTCAGAACGGTAATTTATTAATAATCATGATCTATCAAGTATTTCCATCTTTACTTCGAAGAATGAAGCAGCAAAAGAGTGCAATATCTTGCTTGGATTCAATGATAGATGGAAAAAAAAATTTTTTTATTGGATGAATTCAAAGTGTTCCAGAACATTTTTGATTTTGGGAAATATCAATAATATACTCTTTTATTCTTGATATTTCCCAAAATCATTTTATTGCAGTTGAAATTCACAATGTTAATTATATTTCCCAGAGTTTAAAAGATGTTGTTATAGGCTACCGAGTACTGAGGAATCTTTTTTACGTGTAAATGTGACTGATACTTCCCGTGTGCTGATGATTTGGAAAACTACTAACAGCACTGTGGAGGTATTAGTTGATTAATTTTGGGATAATTGATTTAAAATATAATCGAATTTAGAATTCATTTTTGTTTTTATTCTCTTTTCTATATTCATTACAATCATGATTATGATCATTTAGTATTATTCATTACTATCAAAAACTATTTACATAAAGCTTAACTTAATACTGAATAATCTGGCCAATGCACCTTCAATACGATTTATGAATCTGTTAAAATATAATTTTTTAGGGTGCGCTATTCGATTTAAATGCCTTTTATTACAAGCGTTTACCTCGACAAGTCATTTTTGCAGAATCATTTCTAAAATTTAATCCATTTTTGTCCTTGTTTACATTACCAATTACCAACAATCAGCAGACTTGCCTTGTAAGTTTGTTCTTTTGCTATAGTCATTTTCACACAGTTTGTTGGAAATTAGTTTATCATGGCCTTATGCTTTGATTGGGGTGATATATTTAGAATTAGAAATGACATAAAATCTCTCTGATTTAAAAAATTTTTTCAAGGATTATTTGGTAAATTATTCTGGCGTTTGGCAACACCAAAGTCCATACAGCGAAACAAACGATTTTTTCATATTTGCATCGTCATATTCATTCGAAATTGTCGCATTTAATGGGAATCGCGAATTTACGATATTTGTGCCATCCATACAGAAAGTCGTAAGTTTTCGTTGCATCTGTTGGATTTTTTAGAGAATGAGCACTACAAAATAAATAAATAAAATTAAAAAAAAAGCATTAGATTTTCGGGAAACACATTATATGTCATGCATTTTTTTTATCTTTCAGTGTCATGCATGAGATTCAGAATTTCAGTGGTATGGTGAAAAATGTAAATTCAGTGGTAAAATGTAAATTTCGCATTTTCAGACATACTTTTAGAAGAAAGCATTGATGAAATCTGTTTGGATATTTCAAAGTTTTGAAATATTCCATTGATGAATCGATGGAAATAATAATTAGCTATCCAGATATTTCCTGTCCTTTAGTTTAACTGTAGGAATGCATAGATAACAATTGACTTTTATGAAAGATCTTTTAAAATTTCAAAAAAATCTAAAGTCATAATTATACTTGATAATTATATTTGATCAGAAGTTATAATTATATTTGAATTATATTTGATCAGGAAGTGTATTTGTCATAGGTATTAAAATGGCTCGATGAAAATTTCGAAGATGCAATTGGACAAAAGTCTGCCCTTGCGTGCTCGTATTTGAATTCAGTTGGCCTTGCTAAGACATCTGCCGATATTTCTGATAACTGTCAGATATCAACTGTGTCGCTAGAAAATGTATTTTTTGAGATTTTTTGAAATAATTGGAAATTTTTGGTGTTGGATTATTTGTTATTTTTTAAATAACGTAATTTCATGCATGAGAACCGAGATAAAGAGCTTGAAAAACGTAGCGATAGAGTCATTAGGATTATCCATTTATTTAACAGAGCTTACTTCCCATGGTAAACGAGTAAAGTACAGTAAAGTCGCGTTTTTTTTTCCACAAACATTCAAATGTCAGGAATAATACTATTATCAGTCAGTGATTCCTTTCAATTTATTAAGTATTAAATTAAATTACTGGTGATCGAAGTATTTTTAACAGGTTTTACAAACTGAATAATTTTATAATCAGGAATCGATAGTCATCTCATCACTGTTATTTAACGGTGAAATCAATGATACAATTAGAAAAAACATTATCATATGTCCAAATTACCACACCATTCATCAAATTGCTTCACTTATATGGAAAGAAGTTGTTAATGCAAAACAAAAATTCGATGAACTTTGTAAGTTTTTATATCATTAATTTGATCGAGTTTTTAATTTTTTAATTGTAACTTGAATCTCGTCAATTTGAGATTCTGAAGTTATGAAGTCCAGCACATATTTGAAAAATATATATAAATATAAAAAAATCTGTAATTAGGCATTATATAAAGTTCTTATACTAATTTTTTCCAGTATATTTTTTTTATATGATCATGTGAAAGGAAATAGAATTGTACGAAATGGAAAAGGCAAATTCGGATTGTATGATCAATTGGAGAACTGTTTATATATTATTTGTATATATTATTTATAGTGTGTTTGTACGTGAGTGCATGTGTTGTGTGTATGGGTGCTGTGTGTATGTGTGTATTGTGTTGTGTACCTGCAAGTGTTTTGAATTTTAATTTTTCATTTGAATCAGTTAGCAGATAATGCATCCTAATTGAAAATGGTCCGAGATAACCTGCATAAACGTAGCGAAGCTGAGAAATTGGTTTTTTAAAAGGATTCACATACATTTTAGAAATTATGCGTCGTTCCTTGAATATTTTGTCACAGAAATGTAATCATAAATTTGAAAAAAAGAAAAAAAGACGAAAAAATTCATTTCTGAGAGGATAAGAAAATAGTCTATTCTATTTAGTAAATGTATTTGTCAATACTGAAATTTTCGAAAAGAAATTTCGCCTTTTACTTAGAATATTTATACTACTTGTTTTCAGCTGAGCCGTGGTTTGATCGTATTTCGCGAGCATTATCAGCTGCAGACATGTACTGGTTGCGAACTAGTGCAGCAGTTTTTCATTGTGCTGCTGAACTGTTTGCTGAAATTTCGAAAAGAGTACCATCGGGTTGGTTGACTTTTCTTTTTAATCACTTGCGTGTTCTAACTTTCACAGTATGAGCAAAAAAATAGTCATATCTGGTTAATATTTGATTATTTTTTTATATCATATTTTGAGAAAAAAATTTACATACTTTGTGAAAGAATTTTATCATTTGTTCAAGAAAAATGTGGAACATGCTTTTTAGTTAAAGTTATATATCGAAAATTTTGAATTTTTTTTTTTGTTTACAGAAAAAGTCGCAGAAGCAACGACTGTAAATTATAATATGATGGCATCTAAAAATTTGGTTTTCTACACGAATATTATATTTCTTTTTCATTGTGGAGGACTACTTCCATTAAAAAATTATACTGCTCTTAATGCTCGTATGAAGGCAAAAGTCTATGAACGTAAAGAACGCTTGTCTCACGGGTAAGTTTAGTGTGTTAATTTTGGAATTCAAGTGCTGGATTCTTCATTGTCTCTACCGTTCGTTCTTCATTTCAACTCTTCCCTGTCACAAAGTTCAGTCAGAGCGTATCTTTAACTGTTATGCACTCTGGAAACATGTTGATAATGTTGTTATTTTCCAATTAAATATACGAACATTGTTGTAATTAACAAACAAAAGCAATTAGAACTTTTCACAGATGAATGAGTAGATTGGTCAAGAGAACAATTTTTACATTATCAATATCGTTGTACTCTTCACTGCATTATCTCCTTTGCTTTCAGCAGCAAATTATATATATCAAATTTGATTGAAGAAATGCAAAGTGCTTGTCCTAACGAAATTTTTTGGTGTGGTCTAACTGCTGATGAATGGTATCCACCAAATTCAGTTGGTGTAAGTTCTAATAATAAGGCGAATTTTTGAATTTAATTATTTAGCTGGCATATACGATGAATTTTCTAATCATTTAAATATATTGATTATCTAAAAAAGAAGCTGATAATGCTTGTTTTCATACCATCAATTCAGTCAGCCAACTATTATGGTTGTCGATAGTCTGAATTATATGCAATTCAGTATTCTGAGTAGTAGCGCCGTTTTCAGTTTGTTTGAGGCTAGTATAAAAATTTATGCCAGCATATTTCGATTACAATATAATTATTATGGTTGACATAAGAAAAACCTATTGCTCATATATAAAACTTGATGATTGCTAATAGCTACAAATTATTAATTATAGTTAAGCTTTTAAGACCTCTAATTATTCTTATGTATATAATTTAGTTGCAAATATTTTTAGACTCTGCTTTCGGTTGTACTTGCAATGAAGATCACCGAAACATCAAAATACAAGCTAATTGGATATTTTCTGCTTGATTATGATGATCTTATGAGCAAGGTTTGTAAATTCATAGAAATTTAAATTATTTTTGAAATTAAAAAAAAAAATGAATTTTCTCAAAGACTGAATTTTCATCTCTTTTATTACAAATTATTTGAACAGAAATATGAAAAGGAAGTATATTAATCAAGATTTTTTTCCTTTGTCTACAATTTAAATTAAAATTTTAGGAGCCAAAAGTTTTTGATCGTTTTAAGTGGCGCTTTCCATATAAGAATCAAGCGATATGTAATCAAATAGAGCTGAACTGGAGAAATGATTGCGGACTAGAGGTATTACCTATACTATAACTATTCTTTTTGAGATTTAGTGTTAGCAGCTGCTTCATTTTGCTATCATGTTTAAGGGTTATCAAAAGCTGCTAAATTTCTGAATTTCAGTAATTTCACTTATTCGTACGCACATTCACTGATTTATTATCCACGTGAATGTAATTAACAATGCTTTAAAGTTATTTGATGTGTTAGCAAAGTTTTAAATTTGGCAATTTGGTATTAAGAGATCGTCACTTTCGCTAATAATACTGTCAAGGCCCGTGATTTTTGGTCTCAAGTCTTTATATTTTCTGAATAATATTGCATGATGTCGCATTTGCGTGTAATAAGATTAGCTATGGCTTCCAAGAAAATATCAAATTTTAACTTATAACTGTTTTGCTCTGTTCTTCGTTGCCACAATATCGATGATCTGGAGTATGCAATATAATTTTTATTTGCTGAATCTTTCAATATATGAGTACGATTATTTTACCTCGCTCCTGACTATTTTTCATAGAAGTATTTTCCTTGCAAGTAAGTATTCATAAATGATATTTTCTTGCTTAGGCACCAGCTTTCAAACATGAGAGAACCGCGATTACTGATATAAAAACAGAGGAACCCATTTGCGAGGTTGATCGACTTATGAAACGTTTACTTCTAAGCAAGAAAGAAATTGAATGCATAAAAGGTGATATGATACTTCAAGATAATATTTCAGTCGGTGTGCTAGTTAGTAACGAATATGATTAATATTTGATATACTTGATAGTTTTTTTTTTGTACAAAGATTTTAGAAGTTTATTTTGTTTTCTATGATGACTGCATTGCATCAATTAGCTTCTTTAGAAAACTTGTTGAAAAGACCTAACGGAATTCGTGAATGGAATCGTTTTTGCTTAAGACGCAAAATGTTTGGTCGTCTTTTACCGGCAAGTTTTTCTCATATGCATTTTTTTATCGTTCTTGATTACAAATATTGTGAAGTTAAAATACTTCGATTGACAGTTGGTTAAATTTTCTTAGTTGTAAATTTAGTTATTTGTTCTCTTGATAGAAGGAATAGTTGTATGAATGAATAAAATAGCGGTTTCAGCCAGAAAAACCAAAAAATGGAATTCTGGTAGATCGTTGTGATCGATGGACAGCAAAGATTTTAGAAGACTTTCCAGTAATTCAAATGGACGATGCATTTCTACGCAGTGTTTTTCCGGCCGTAAAAAGTTCAGGTCTGAATTAATTTTTTCGAAACTGAATGAATTTTTTTTAGAAAATAAATTTTTTAAAAGCTGTAAATTTTTTTAAGTTAGTGGCCGAAAAATGATGAGGGACACGTCACCCAAGCAGTGGGCAACTTCTCATCCGTATTTATCACCAGCTATGAGGTTGATTTTCTGTTCAAAATTTATTCTTCATTGTTATCCACTTTTCCTTTTTAATTTTCTTTTACAAATTTGAAAGAACTCCGTATTCAGAAATGTATTATTTTTCGAACCTGAAAATGAAACAAATGCGATTCCTGAATTTTTGATTTCGAGATTGAATAATGGTCATTTTGTGCGAATCGTCCAACTCTTTGGATTTTTCAGCTTTATAATCCTACGTTCTGTAGCTATTTCACAAAAAAAAATTTATTTTTTTAAGATCGCATGACAGGCGTACAGTACTAGAGACACCACGACAATTAAATGATGTTGTTCCCAAGCCAGTTGTATTAGAAATAACTCCAGAAACAACTAACTGCCCAACAAGTCCCGTCTACGACAAACGTATTTCGAATTACGAGAGGTTATTTCATAAACTTTCTCAAGAATTTAACTTAGCTCCATGGCAAGTGTATTAATTCCTCAAAAATAAACAGAATTTTTCAGGATTTTATCTAAAGAAGATTTTGAAAATGTTCAGCGTTTGTTGCAAACACCGACTCCGCGACGTCGTTATGTATCTGGATTACGAGCAGAGAATTCATTTGCATCACCGACGACTGATCTCTTCTGTTCAGTTCCAGCACCAGCCTCGATTTTAAAAACTCGAAAAGAGCGACAGCATGAGAATGCATCAGCTGATGGTATTGTTTTTGTTAAAAATGAATTTTCTTATTATTGAGATAAAAAAATGAATTCTTTCTGATGTGCATAAAATTTTTGGAACAATTTGCAGTTTTTTATGATTTGTTTGATAACTTAATATCTGCAAGTTTTGGTTACAGAATCGCACTTCAAAAGTCTTCGCTTCGACCTCCCAAATTCAATTTGTATCTTGTTGTGAAAGGTACACTGTTATCAAAAATAATATATATATTCTTGATTATTACGAAATTAACTAGGGTGAAAAAAATAAAACAACTTACCTATATAATAGCTATTTCAGTTGCTTTATATTTCAGTAATGCTTCAAATACCAGCCAAATGGAAGAGCAAAAACACGATGATCCTCTCAAAATAAATAATGTCGATGTTTTGGATGCTCATACTTCGGTATTTCATTATAATCTTTTTTTTTTGTTTTGTTTTTTCTTGATAAATGAAATGCTAATTCTTATTTGCGTAAATCAGTATTTTTCGAAAAAGGAGGAGAAACATCGTTTATATCCCACTGCAAATGTTATTTCCCCGAAAACTGAAAATTGCTTTTTTGCTTTATTTATAGTAACATGCTAAACAAGGAAACTAGTCTGAAAAAAATCACTTTCCTTAATTGTTTGAAAATTTCATTTTTCTTTTCAGGATACTTTGAAGTTTACGCGTATAAGTAAAGGAGCTTCCTTGGAGAAACATTTGGAGAGAGAAATTTTAGTGAGTAAGGGAAAAAAAAGAGAATCTGTTGCAAACGAAAGAAATCTACATGATATATCGGTTGAGGAACAGAGTGATTCGGATATTGTGGATGGTCAAGAAAGGCAAAATAAAGGTCATGAAAGAGTAGTGGAGCACTGTTTCGAAGAACAAGAGGAAACAGAAGATATACAGAATAAAATTGAATCGTTAAATAAAGTGGAACAGTGTTTCGAAGAGCAAGAAAAAACAGAAGATCTGCAAAATAAAACTGAGTCGGAAAATGAAGTGAAACATTGTTTCGAAGAGCTAGAGGAAACAGAAGATCTACAGAATAAAATTGAGTCGTTAAATGAAGTGAAACATTATTTCGAAGGGCAAGAGGAAATAGGGGATCTACAGGATAAAACTGAGCCAGGTAATGAAAACCCTTCAATTAAGGAAAATCATACAGCTCCATTAATTGTTAGTTATGAAGAACAAGAAGATCCAGAAATTCTTTTGAATGCAGGAACTCAAGATATTATTTCTGATGTACATATGGAAAGAGAACAACATATTCAAAGTGCTGGTGATTTTCCTGAAAATACTTCAGCATTAACTACTAACGAAATCTCTAGACATGCTACTGCCATTGAAGTTAGCATCTATCGAAGATCAGCGAAGAAACGATCAGATACTTTAATTGATAATGTGCCGATTAAGTTGGAAGATAATATCGCATCGAATATGAATAAATTGTTACACAAAAAAATTTCATTTGAACAAGAAGATGAAACTGATCCAACATCTACAGAAATTGAAAAAGCGATATCTTGCCGACTTGAAATTGAACCAATGGATATTTGCAGAGAATTGAGCAAGGAGGAAGGTAACTAAACTCATTTTATCAATTCTATGTCGATGATAAAGTGAACATTTGTTAACATTCTAAGATAATGTTAAAATTCACTTCAATTACTTCAAATAATAAATTCTGGTATGAAATATTTCGTCACCATATTTTATAATTCTTTTAAATTTAAATTTCAATTAATAAACATAGAAATCTCAGTGCATTTAGCTTCATAATTATTTAATTGAATTGAAGCCATATCTAATTTCAAGTCATAAATGAGGTTAAAGAACTTTAGGACATAAAATGTAAACAGTAAAAATTATAATTATGATATTTCCATTTAGTTTGATTACTTCAGGGAGACTTGAAGAATTAGTAAATTAAATTTTAGAGATTTTGGACAAAATGAAATTTCCTATCTTTTAAAATTTGTCTAATGATGGGAGAAAAGGTTTTTAATCCCGTCATTTTTTTTCTTATTTCAGATGTCAAAGTCGAGTTTTCTGAATCAATAAATCCTCGTAGGAGAAAAAGACCGAATGATGAAGGTATATTATGTTTGTACTTTTTCCGAATCACATAATCAAAGCATTTGTTTTCTCTCAATACAGGCGATTTAATAATGTTAAAAGGCGTTGATTTATAAATAAGTAGAATCGGTTGAAAGATATTTGAAGGATACATATTAGATAATTCTCGTATTAGATAATTCTCGATTTGGTTAAAGAAATTTTTTTTTAGATGTTGCTAATGATGGACAAGCAATCCAAATCTATTCCAACGAATCACTTCAATTATCGAGCTCTGATATGTTTTCTTTATTCTCACCGTTTATTATTATGATAATTATTATACAATGTTTAATTTCAGCTTTATGCCGGTCAAGTAGTTTAACATGAAGGTGTGAAATTCTATTTATTAGAAAATGATGGATTTAAATTTTGCCTTTCCAGATAGTGAAATATCTACTTCATCGAATCGAATGTTTACTCGTTCTGCAGCTAAAGGTATTACAACTATTGCGCTTGTTGATGTAATTAAAACTGGGAAAAGAAAAAAGAAATTTTTATTTGAACTCTCATTTTTAATTTATCTATTTCAAATAATTCCTTAGTTCTAGCGAAAAAGTTGGTATCACTATCACCGGAAGTTAGGATAATATCGAGGAAACGTTTGGGAAGTGAAACTAACTCATCACATAGTCAAGAGACGATGCCAAGGCGTTCAACTCGAGCTACTTCTGCGATTGAATGTTCACTAAAAATTGAGAAAATACCACGAAAACATCCAGCAAGTAGAAAAAGTTCATCGCACAGTCGAGAAACAACGCCAAAACGTTTAATTCGAGCTACATCTTTGGTTGAAAGTTCACCGAAAGCTGAAAAAACACGACAAAAAGGTACAAAAAGACGAACAAGTTCACCACGTAGTCGAGAAACAACACCGAAACGTTTAATTCGAGCTATGCCTTCGATTAAAAATTTACCGAAAATTGAAGAAACACGACGAAAACGTCGAGGAAGTAAAACAAATTCAATTTCTAGTTTTGAATCACCATCAAAGCAATCAAACGAACCTACCATATCAGACAAAAGTGAGTTATGGAGTAATGCATATGTATTAAAACAGTATAGTTAAAAACATTTCTCATCATGATAAGATGCTTTAGAATATTTACTTCATGTGACTCAGGAAGCTAAAAAAAAACTAGTTTGTTAGGTTAATAATAATGTCAATGGAATTTTAGATATAATTACATATCAGTTTCAGTAGTTCGTTAACATTACTCTGATATGCATTTTCTCTATTTTTTTTTCAGACTCTCCGGTAAGAAAATCTCTTCGCTGCAGCCGAACACAATCAGAAAAAATTGAAGGTTATTATTAAATATAATTTTATGGAGATAGTAAACGAATTTGTCTGTAAATATCAAAAGTAACAGTTTTCATTCTAGAGCTCTATTTATTACTTATTTTTTTGGTTAACCATATGAAAAAAATACTTTTCGTTAACATTCAATTAAAGAAACAATTCCAGATGCAACCCCAAAAGCTTCACCAAATCGCCAGAGACGAGCTATATCAGAAGAATCCCAATGTAGTGCTTTTTTACATAAATTACCCCAATTCTTTTAGTTCTAGAACATTTTCTATAATTCTGAATCATTTCTAAATATTATTTGTAGATTATAAAAAAGAATAGTAAAAAATATTGATTGAATCATATTTAGTGGACATTGAACCATTATCTTTTTCATCATGTTTTTTTCAGTGAACGAAACTTCGATTGCGTCTCATCCAATGCTGACTCGTTCGGCTAGAAAAGGTAAGAAAACAGTGTCCTGATTTTAATATTTCTAATTTCTGACAGAGATTTAATTCCTGATTATTTGCTTCTAATTAGGTTATTTATTGTTCAAATTTGCTAATATGATAGTTAAGTTTAAAATCGTTCAAATATTATTTTTTAGCAAAAAGTGAGAGTGGTTCACCTCCCAAGCAACGGATTTTATCAGGATTTGAACCAACTTTAACAAAAATCGATGGTTTGTTTCGCACAGTAATAATGTTTTACCAGCTTGATTTTTGTTGTAGAATGAAGCAAAAAATCTGAATAACAGTTAAATAGATTAATAATAGACAATCAATTTGGTTTATTGGTAAATTGGAATATTATCTTTTAGATGGTTAAAACAAGTATAAAATCAGTTATCCATCCAACTTATCAATATTTCGGTTTAATTTGTAGGAGCATTTGCGGATCTCACATCAAATTTCTAATCTCTTTTTTTTTGCTGGTTCAATTCATTGCCCAATTTTTTTCAGAACTACCGAAGAAAAGTTCTTTACGTGTTGGACGAAAGTAAATTGTTTTCATAAATTTTGTTCTCAAAGCCGCATTTTATAGACTCTTTTTTATGGGTTAATCTGAATTCTATAAAAACTTATTTGTTCCGAAAAGGTTACGTTTTAAAGAGCTAATATTGTTAGTTAACTGATAACTATTCGTATTATCTTGGTATGGGAATGTTTTAAAGGTCAAGAGTGCGTATAATCTGATTCCTATTTCAGAACTGTAGCGCAAGTTTTGGAAGAGAAAATGAAATGACATTTGAGACTATTCAGTTTTTTGAATGTTGCCTTAGATTTATTCCAGTATCTTTGTAATTTATTCATATTAAACTTATTGGATTTTTGCAGCATTCCTCCAAAAGATGTATTTTGTCTTCAATAGTGCACTTTTGAAAGAATTTACCGTATGTCATATACGCATTTGGTATTGATTTAAAAGAGTATGGAAATTCGTGTAACAAATGGAATTTTATCATTGACAATAAAATAACAATCATTTTTGTCGTTTTCAGGCTATCGTCAGAGAGAAAAAAAAAATGAAAAATAATTTCCGTTAATGATAAATTGTATACATTGTACACAGGTATTTTCATAATGTACAAAAGCATTTCATTTGAATCAAATCTCACATATATAAATGTTTCAACTGAATGCGGATGTCTTCCAGAATGCTTTTGTAGTTCTTAATTGTCTCATTTTTTTTTTCATTTTTTTCTCCAAACTTTCAAGCTTGAATAATGAATTGTTTTATATATTGTCAGTACTATCAATTTAAAAACTTTCCGTTCTGCGCGGAAATATTGTGAGATTATCAGATTTTCGAATCGCTTCAAATTAGCGTTTTTGTCACTTCCCTTGCCTTATCGATTTCATACATCATTTTGGAAAAAAGTTTACATGACGAGTTAATGTGGCCATTGGAATAAATACTTTTTAATAGATCTTTTAGTGAAATCGAAATTCATTTCCGAAAATTTTCTCAGCAATGACTCATATTTCTAAAGTCTGATATTGCTGTTATCAAAAATGATTGTTATTTTATTGTCAATGATAATAAAAAATTTTGAAACGAAGGCTTTCGAATGTTCAGGTTTACGATGTCAGAAATCATTAAAAATAACGATTTCATAATAAAACATTGTAACAAAGCCTAAAAAAAGAAATTGGACCTGAATTTGAAGTCAAAAGAAAAAAATTTTGGGCCTGAATTTGAAGTCAAAGCTTTTTGAATTTTAAACTCATTTAATAATTTCATGTCAGTGACCCGAAGATTAAACGTTAGTTATTACCACGAAATCACTAATTATCTTACCTTTAGATCTCATCATTTTGAGCAATATAACTGCACATTTTGGTTAACGATAAGAGTTCGAGAAATATGAATATGTCATATTATACCGCATCTGTTATTTCATCTACATGTCACATATATGTTGATTGCTGTTAATCAACAGCTGTATTGTTCGCAAATCTCTGACCCTAATCATCTTAAGAATATCGGAAAAAATGGCTTATTATTTCAGAATCATTTACATTACCTTTTCCTTACATGAATTTTACAAAACAAGAAAAAAGTACTTCTGTTGAATTCTCACCTGAATTCTGGTAATTCAATTTTTCTGCTAATTTTGCAAACATATCGGAATTTTTCTTAGTAATAATTAGACTGGATTGACATTGTCATTGTTATTCACCATTCCTTTAAAGTGTTGTATTAAAAGATTTGATAGAAATTAAATTTAAATTTATTAGAAAAATTAAAATGATTGATTGAGACTGCATTCGAATTTATTAAATATCAAATAAATTGCTCAAATTCGAGCAACACGTTTAGTGCTTAATGGATTCAAATTTTTTCTCATCATTTCTTAAAGACTAAAAAATTGTTGTTAATAGTTTCCTGCATCCATATTTCGACCTATTTTAAAAGCGCACAATACTCGTTCCAATCATATAAATAAACAATTTAAGTTTGAATATCATTTTTAAAAATTACTTCACTAAATCAAAATTTCAATCAGCAAATCTAAATTTCAATCCTTATAGGAATAAAGAATAGACCGGTCATATGAATAATTGAATAAATTGCCAGTAATGGATAATTGCATATGGAAATCATTCGTAGACCTAGTAGTTGGTAGTTGAATATGGAAACGAATTGTTCTTGCGTCGGAATGGACAATTATACAGGAAATTGATAACGGACAATTACACAAAGAACCGATAATGAATAAACAAACATTGATAATTTTCCGCAGAATAAGTAATGGATAAATTGTGCACGGAACCGGGGTTGCGTGAAGTTATTCATGGAAAGGATAGTGAAGAGCAGCGAGCTATACAAGCAAGGCATCATTGATTTAAAGATGACGTGCTAATTATGAATTTCATATAAACAAATGAAGCATTAATCCATGTTAGATAATTTGGATGGAATTATTTCCATTTCTGAAATGGCTTACCTATGATCACTCTTGACAATTAGCCACACTAACCAAATTAATGAATACCCAACTCCTGACAATTATCCATTTGAGCTTTCATAAGCGACTCGACAGCATTTTCGATGGCATATTCGAAAATTTTTAAATTAAGACTACGTGCACTTTTATAGAAGATATATGATGAATATTTTGGCGCCAATCACGAATTCGGGTTTTTACACGTTCCACTAGCAGTTATTACGTGTCTGCGTGCTATATGCATTTTGAATCTAAGAGAGGTGTACATGTTTGTCGGGTTTGGATGTGTAGATTCCTTAATGGAGTAGCTAATATATATAGTTTCTGTCAATGGACGATTTTTTCAGTAAATTCTGTTTAATTCTTTTTATTATTACTAGTTAAGGCAAGAGTACCTGAAGTTCTGGCTGAATTAGTTTCTATCTCTTTCATTTGTTCCAACTTCTTGATTACTGTATTAGAAATGTCATTTAACCGAGATGATTTGTTCCACATCTTTATTGATTGTCTGTGTCAAACAGAAATGACGGATTGAAACATTTGGAAGTTGCTATGCTGTTGCATATTTCAGCTTCGAAAGCTTCCCAATGAATCCATTCGATTTTTATTTTATAGATTTTTATTTACTGTTTTAAACAATTTCTCGTGAAATTTTAAAAATTGATAAAAATTGAAACTTCGGATTACAAAGTTCAATTTGTTTGAAACGCTTGAATATTCAATCAAACAAAACAAGCTTTATGGGGATATTTTTTTACGTGATTGAACATCTTATTCCAGGATTTAGCTGATATCGAATTAGTCTGGATCTAAGTGAACGGTAAATAAGTCTTTTGGATTAGAGTTAGATCTAAATGAAGCTGAAAAATGTTAAGTTCATAAGTGAGAATCTAGATAAAGAGAGCAGAATTAGCTCTTAATCTTACTAAGAATAGATAAATTTGAGTAGATTTTGTAGTTTATAAATTGTGATTTTAGCCATTATACATTTCTACTATTGCTTTCGAAATAATATCTAAACAAGCATTAATCTTTAAATGGCAGAGGAAAAGAACGGTGATAATATTCCGGAAATGATGGTTCATTACAATACTTCCAGTACTCTTTATCAGGTATTGTAATTTGGTTAAATTTCTTGTTTAATTTCCGTTTTGTTTGAAAGTAATTTACTATTTTTTGGATAACTCAAGTAAAATTAGACCATTAGTATTTTTAATAAAGAGAAAGCTCTGTTTTTTCACTTTAATCTTCAGGATAATATGGATGTCGCCAGTGAAATTTTCGTGGGAACATGTCCCCACCAGCAGCAAAGACAACCGGAAAATTCTGTACATTTGTGCGAAGTATCTGTTATACAGCCTGTGGTTAATGAGGGTCACGCTGTTCCGGATTACGAAGAAGATAATGCCATTGCTGTCTTAGCTAACGCATTTCACTATGCTCTTCCTGGTGAACAACGAGAAGTGCTAGAAATTAGGAGTAATCCGGAAGATAGCGGTATTTTCACCATTCATTCTGATGAAATTAATAGCGATAAAGTAACGGTCACAACAAATTCTCCTGAAAATCGTGCAGATTTTATAATCGAGGAAAAAATCTCAAATGAAAAGAATATGGCGATAACGAAAGAAATGTCAGTAGAACAAGAAAATGAACCTGATTCAATTTCAACTCCAATAAAAATCGATGTAGTTCGTCATCAAATTGAAATGATGAACAGCGGAAAACCAAAATTAACTGCAGGTGTTTTATTTCAAATCAGTTTGAAATGTCCGTCGTTTTTAATATTTTAAATTCGATTTGTACTTAATTATATGAAGAACATATGGTGATAACAGCAAACTTGATGATAAAGAGTGATAAATTAAGTCCTACGAACAGATCGAATCGGTGCATAATATCTACAAAAGAATTCCTACCATGTCATTATAATATTCTTTTCTGTAGTACTAACATCTTAATAATTGTTAAAGGAAGGAATTGAAACACAAAACCAAGGACTAATCAAAATTGTAAAGAAAAATACCACCATTTATTTAATTCAAAAAATAATGCCATAAACCTAAGATTTGATCATCATGAATTATTACTCCTCGTTTTTCTTGAATAATTCGTTCTTTTTTTCCTGATTTTGAATTACCGCTGTTTTTTTTTTGATTTTGAATTATCAAACAGGACAATAGGAATTTTTGATTTAAAGGATTATGAAAAGTTGAATTAGTAGCATCATATTTTTAGTGCAAATTAAAAGAAAAAAATTTTTTTCAGATAAATCGAATTTAAATCGAACTGATGGAAGCAGCAGTTCTATTCACACTATTTCTAACGATTTATTGCAATTATCGGATAACGGCTAGTTTAATGAAAAATTTTCAGATCGCTAAACAACTCAAGTATTTAATAAAAAAGTTCTCTATAATTTTGTTATGTTATAGAAATCCAGAAATGTGTTGCCCAACTGAAAAATACTACACTTTCAAGCTATTCTATTAACACATTGATTGCCATAGTTTGCCAAGGATATATTGTGTGAATTGTTTGTTTGAAATGAATAATAAAGCTTTTTCATGATTTTATTGTCAAGTTATTAGCTAAGAAGCTATATTTTCAGCTAGTGAAGAATCCAGTTCAGCACATCACATGCTTACACGTTCTGCAGCTAAAAGTAACTGCTGGGATTAAATACTTGAAGTTTTGCTTTTCATACATTTGAGCTAGATATGATTTCACCACTGATTCTCTTATTTTTCAACACTGTTGATGCTATATCCATAGTCTATGATTTTGAGTTAATCACATAATATCATTTCGCAGTCAATAAATGGATCTTTTTAGTTATAGAACAGCGGTATCCTAAAAAGTCAATTATAATATTTCAATACCTACTACAATTTTTTCATTTTTATTTTAGATTCATGCAAAAAGTGTACTTAAAGCAAAATTTCATTTTAGCTGCTAAATCTGCATTTCACTCAGCAGAAGATGGGAAAACATTGAGGAAACGCAAGAAAAGTAGAGTGGGTTTAACATCAAGTAGTGATGCAGTATCGGCACGCTCTGTTCGAACTTCTGCATCAACTAGAAGTGAGTTAAAAAATTTTGTGAATTTATTAAAAGTTTTGTTTCCAGCTTATGATCCCTACCTAGAATCTCTGTGCATCATAAATGTAAATAGAATTTCGTAGAATCGGAGTACACATCTCATTTCGTTCCTCCAACGTTGGACTTGTTCAGGAATCTATTTCCCGACTAAACTCTTACTAAGTTCTAATATGATGAGCAAAAAGAAATACGAAATATTTGTTTGAAAAGTAACAGGAGTTTTTCTGAAATTGGATAAGGAAGATTTTCCTCTGTAGTATGATAATCATAAATTTAAATATAGTTTTTTTTCTTTTAAATCCTTTGACTCTCTGTAAAAATACATCGAAAGAATGGTGATAAGTTTTAGAAGTCTTGTAACTATAGTGATTGAGGACGAAAATTTATTTTGGCTTTAATTTTAAGTATGTTTAAAAAATCATCATCATTTGGAAGACTAAGTTTTGTTTTTTTGATTTCTGAAAGTGTTTGCTGTTCTTTTTATATGAGCTATTTTCAGAGATGTCGAAGAAACCGAGATGTTCAGGTGCTGCACACAAATAAAGATTCCTTATTCATCCTATCGAATCTTATATATTTTGATTTCAACATGAAATCCTTTTTTGTTACATAAAAAACTAATGTTTTCACCGTTCTTTTCTGATTCTGTTTCACTTTAAGACTTTAATTGTTTACCTTCTGTTTTGCAATGATTTTGTTGTTTTCAAGTGATGCGGGAAAAATTTATAATGAAAATTACGAATGTTTTATGCTGTTTTGTCGTTTTATCTTTAAAGATTTGAATTCTTATATCTCTTTTCTACTGTTTTTGCTTCGATGTATGAGATCATCTGATTCAGAAGTAAAATACATCAAAAAATTGCTGTATGATTTAAATTATGGATTAATTCATATTGAATTATCTTAGATAGTGCTGCTGGGAAGACTTCAACGAGTCTTCAAAGCATCGACGAAGTACTGTAAGTAACATGATGATCCGTGCTGCTTCTGAAGCTTTTTATCATATTAATGCAGATTAAGTCCTGGACGATGACGAAATATCTTCAGTTTAGCCTATTAATGTTTTACTGAATTACAGCTTTTCTGTAATTATTGAATTTTCTTTCTTTCTTTCGTGTAATGATAGTTTTTTTTTTGTTAAATAAAGTATTGTTAGAACTTTTCCCGCATTCAGATTTTAAACAATTTTTTATTAAGTCAGATTCAGTTTGGTAGTTGTATCATATGCTTTTTTTAAGATTCGATTTCCAGTCCAATACTTCACTGTGAAAGTGAAGTTTTATCAACATGAAAGTTCTTAACTTTTCATGTGCAAATTTTCTTTGTTTATAGATAGTGAGTATATAACTCCCTATCGATAAAAAAAAATTTTAAGCATATTATCCTAATAGAAATTATATTATTTGCATTAAAATTTAAGGGAAAGTAAAGATTAAATTTATTTTAAAGAAGAAGAGTAATTTACTGCAAAAGAGAATCTTCCATCAAGATTATCTAGCGATAGATATTGTGAAGAGTTTCTAGATAATAGATGTGTTGAAAGTAGAATATTAATGATGGGTAACGGTGGTTTCGGAAAATGATTCAATATAATCTATTTAAGTAATGTAATGCATGCTATTGGCGATGAATGGCGATGCTATCAAATCCATGGCATATCTTGGTTTATAAATAATGAATGAAACTTTTGCCTAGATGTGGAATGATGCCGAAGGTTAAATGGTCAAGACGACACATCGAATGATAACATTTGGTTATAGGGCGGAATTACCAAATGAATATAGTTATTTTGTTGTATGCTTTCTATTCTACTTTACCTCATTTCAGTAATTTTGTAGCAATTGAATTGTTGATGAAAGAAATGTCCCGACATGCTATCGATGGATATTCCTCTGATGATTGATTATTCGACTTAATTAATGAATGGCAGGATTATTTTTGTTCCCGTTTAAATAGATAATTAAACGCTTTCGCTATTTGAAAGCATTCTCCAATCTACACATCATCATGTGTTTTCTATCAATATTGACATTACTATAATATGCGAATTGATAAGCAAATGAATGAAGACAAAAAATGACAAGTGGATCCTTTATTCTACAAACTAAATTTTAATTAATCAAGAAATTTAGCGTACTTCAAGATAAGTTCATCTTTCAAATCTTTTAATCATTCCTTTTTACTTAATACGTCCAAATTTTTCAAATACTTTAATATAAGATTTATTTCATCCAAATGTGTCTTGCTTCCAAACATTTCGTACATTCTACGTAATAATTATTTAAGTACACCACATAAACAAATGAAAACTGCTACATTAAAACAGTTCACATTTGAAAATATTGAATTATTACGATGATGTTCCTTAGAAATATTTAAATTTTCAAAAAATTCAGCATCAAACATATCAGCAAGAGCAATTAATTTCATACCAATTTCTTTTGTATTTATGCCGCACTGATCTGAAATTTATTAAAAAGTTCATCCAATACATTTATTGATATTGGTTAAAGGATGGTTGTCTCATTATTCATAGAAGAATCGTATTAAGAATCAACTCTAATTTGAAATTAAAACTAAATGATAAGAAAAAAAATTGTAACCTTATAAACTTACCCAATCAATTGGCTAATCATCAGAAAAAGCAGAATTTATATATAATTTGAAAATATTTGCTAATAATAAAATTTGAAATTTTTTCTCAAATGAATGAAGCTATCCGGTCATTTGATAATTTAATATCACACCTTTAATTTGAAATAACTGAATCTGTTACAAATATACACTTTTTGATTTATTTAAAATGAAGATAAAAAAAAGTTCCCACAAGTTTTTATTTTTCTCGTTGGACTACTTTCATCATTTTCTTTGAACAAAGAATGTTGGATACAGCCTAGACCATTTTCATCCTCCTTCCTTGAATCAATATCTTGTCCTGGTAATCGTAACATATAATTATTGAAACTACCGTAACCACTTCTATCCGATGCTAATTGATATAATGGCATTTGCTACACAGAATACGCAAATCTAGAGAAGAAATTAATTTATTTCATTTCAATTATTTTGTTTTTTTCTTTCCAATTACAGACTAATTTTTAACAATTAACGAAAATTAAAAATAAAAGAAATATATGTGCAAATAAAAAATTAATCCTAATAATATAGAATCTCTAGACGAATACTTAACTTATGATTATATAAGATACGATTAAAATTTTCCGAAAGTTCTCGAAATCCCAATTAAAAAGAAACAGTTTTAGCCTATAGGATATTGCTAATTGATAAAATTTGATAATAGTGGAAAAAAATTATAACAATAATTTACTTTATTGTTTATTTTAATTCTTAGTATTAGCTCACCTAATAATTATTTAACAACAACAACAACAACAGGTTAATTGCTAGAATATCTTCACATATGGCTAAATCTCAATATTAATATGGGCGGTTCTATTTCGCGCAATTAGATTATCCTTGGTCTGATAATAATTAATGAGTTGATTGCACTGAGCTATTTTTAATTAGCCTATAATTATGGATAGCAGTGAGATTTTTTTTCAAACATAAATAGGAAATATGAAGGAAAAATGAGATAAAGGAGAAAAAAAAAGGAAAATAAAGATGTTAATCAATTATTATCTTTTTAATTTATTGAAAATAATTTTGTAAAATTTCAACTTTTTTTGATATTATTTATAAAATTTATTAAATATAAATAAACCGTTACTTAAAACTTCCGACTCTTATTTTGGAAGAAATCACTAAATATGGAATTTATAGTTCATCTTCTTTTAATAATACGGTAATTAATGGTGGAGATGATAATAAAATGGAAATTTTTCTGATAATGTTTGATTATCCGAATAGTATTAAATTTAATATGACGGACAAGTGTGATAATTCTTTACGTAACGTCTCAACGTCATACTAACATGAATTCCTTTAATGACTTTTATAACATAAAATTTTGTTCCAGCGTTCTTATCAACTCAAAAGATGGTATTCAACAAATCATTTGAAATAAGTGTTTTTGATTTTTAAGTGATTTTAAATTAACTGATTTATAATTTGCATGATGTTAAACTGTTTTCTTGACCCTAGACCAATTCATAATAAATTGACCTTTAATATAAAGGTTATCTCATGTAAGACTTTGGAGCATTATGTGAAGTGATCATTATCTCGACAGCATAAACAACATGTGCAACTAATAAACTCATGGATCATGGTTCATGGATCTTTTTTCAAGCACTGTCAAGAAACAGCTGTTGTTAATAGATGATCTGTGATATCAAGATATTTACATAATTTCAGTTTAATTTTATTAATTTCTTTAAACTATCATTAAATTTGAAATTCAGCAATTTTTTTTTTCAGTTGGTTTATCACCCAAAAACTTGAGTATTACCTCATCACAAAAATTTTAAATATCATTAATTTAATCTAAAACATAGATTTTTGAATATTAATTCAGTCTGATAAAATTAAAAGATACAAGAATATTCTATGAACAAAATTTTGAAACTTCCATTCCACTCATTGAATTAAAATATATCAGTAACTTAATGTAAATTTAAACTGCGTTCAAATATTTGTATCATTTTTATAGGCTTATTTTTTGTATCGCTAAGAGCTGCGATGAAATTATCAAAATGATACTGATATACATATTCGGACAAGAAAACATCAATCGTTATGATGTTTACTATTGACCTAAGACAAACTTCATAATTTATCTTAGATTGCAGTTTCTTATCATCATAACCTGCTTTCACTTGTCATTATCCTTTGATTGTTTAAAAATTTCGGTTATCCGAAATTTAAAATTAAATTTAAAACATAAAATTTCGAATACTAAAAAATTTCAAATTATTTTTATTTGTATCATTTTATAGGCTTATTTGATAAAATGTGATAGAAGAATCATTTTGGCTTTTCATCTGCTTCACAATCAGAAATTCATCAAATTCATTCTTCCAAATTCAATTCCTTAATGTGATGTTATATTCAATATATATGTAATATACCTAAAAAATAATGAAGAATGGAACATTTTTTATAGTTATGAAACAAAAATTTATTGTTTAATTCTCGAATTCCATTATTCATCTTAATTCTTTAAACTGATATTTCAAACCAAAAAAATGTATTCATTTCTTGTGTTTTTTATACTACAACTTGAGATTAAATTTCGATTAATAAATTGAATATTTTTTCTCGATTACTGAATAAATTTTGATTAATAAATTGAATACTTCTTTTTGATTATCGAAAATTCTCACTGAAATTTAATTTCATATGTTTAAGTTATGATTGTTTTATTATGACTCATTAATTGTTGTATAATTTCAAAATTAATAAATTGATACAGTACCCTCAGATTTTGTAATTTGAACATTTCTGTCAACTATATCCAAAAAAAGCATTTCAGTTTATTTTGTTAAATAGCAAATTTTGATATCTGAAATTTCCATAAAAAGATAATGATAAGTGAAAACAGGTCATGATGATAAGGAACTGCAATCTGAGATTAATTATGAAGTTTATCTTAGGTCAGTAGTAAGCATCATCGATAATTAAGGATCATGATGTTTTTTCTTCTCTCGCCAGAATCATTTCGATGGTTCCTTCCATTAGTATACTGATCTCAAGGTCATCTCTATACTCTGCTACCGTAATATGAATGGAGAGAGAAAGAAGAAGGGTTAAGGAAAAAAGAAAAAGAAAAGGAAATTCGTTTCACCATAAAAAAAAGAATGAAAATTGTCATGAATTTTTACTTCCAGTACTTATACGGTCAGTATAACACATTTACTAGTATGGAAAGCAAAATTTCTTAGAAATATAACCTGTTAAAATAGAGAGAATAGACAGAGAAGAAACGATGGATAGATAGGATTTTTAGAAGAGAGAGAACCAATAAATATGAAGAATGGAAGATATGGAGGAGCAAAACGAAGACAAATAAAAGGGATGAAAATTTTTCGGAAAAGAAATAAGAAATGGATAGAATAATTCAAGAATTCCCGAAGAACAAAATTAGAAACAGGTGGAAAGGATTAAGAATTTTCGGAAGGGAAACAAGGAATGGATAGAATAAGTCAAAAATTTCAAGGGAATGAAGGATATGAGTTTTACACCATTTCCAGAAAAAGTCCGAACATTTTTGTCAAAAATTTTTTTATACTATTTTAAATAAGTGATCCTTTTCGGATAGGAAAATTCGACTAAGAAATAGAAATAATAGTTTTTAGAAGAATTAAAGTTTGATGGGCATAAAAAAACTCCAAACTCCCCTCCCAAGAAAAATTCCTTCCAAGAAATTTAAAGATAATCTCTTCCAGTACTGTTAAGTTTAATTATTTAAAATTTAAATTGCTCTCCAGTAATTTACGGTTGGACGTACGCAGTTGATTCTTGGTGTGGCAGAGTCACCTGAATCCTTTTTAGGAGTGTGTAAAGATACGGCCATTGGTGGTAGATGGTGCGTGGATATTAAACGTTAGATCATTTGAGGAAATAATACGGTGGATGCTTTTTTCAAAGGAAGAAAAATATAATATTATTTAGTTTGATTGAAATATTGCACCTGGAAATATCGGAGTGGAAAAATTTAGACCTAAAATTGAACTTTCAAAATTCCAAATACTTTCTTTCTGTTCTAGTATCACAACAAAGAATTGCATAAAAAGATGCCATCAACGAATTCGACGATTATTACAGCCGTAGAAAGTACGATTACTGAAGATGAGAAAGCTGTTTACGATCGGCAAATACGACTGTGGGGTTTGGAAACACAGAATAGGTCAGTTCGACTATTTTTAGTTCTAATTTTTGCCCTTCTTTACTGCAACGAAAATCGTTTTCTTGTCTGTTTACAGATTAATCCTTTCATTTTCGATGAATGAATTTTTCTTAATTTGAAAATTTATTTGTAATTTTTTAAAGATCATTTCATTTTGAATTTTGAAAGATCTATTCCAATATTTTCTTCTTCTGGTTTTATGTATTTTCATCGATTAAAAATAATTTTTATTTGAAATGAAATTCGTTGCTTGGGATTGGATATTTGGAAATCTTCTTTGTTTCATTGAGCTATCCAGTCATTATCTTTTCATCATTTTCAGAATAAGTTTTTATTCCTGTGAGTAAAAATTTTTGATTATAAATCTAGAAAGAACCATAAAATAGTGTCTTGATAATGATAATAATATAGTTTAGAATTTTTACCCTACGTTTAGAGAAATTATAGTAATTGTTTCAGTTGAATTCAAGCATTTATAGGTTGCGCAATTCGTCAGTATTGGTCGCTGGTTTATCAGGATGTGGTAGTGAAGTGGCAAAAAATTTAATGTTAACCGGATTGAAATCACTTACCTTACTGGATAACAAAACGGTAAATATTTTTTTTTGATAGTCGAACACATATGAAAGGATAGTTCGTACAGTTTATTTATTAAATTCATTAAAAGAAAAAATTTAGTTTCCTACAATTTGAAACTAGTTATTTAGCTTAATTGAATGAAAACAGATTTAATTTTATTTCAACAATAGTTTCAATTTTTTAGATTTGTGCGGACGATTATTGTAATCAGTTTTTATTGCAGTGTGGTGATGAAGGCAAAAATGTATGTTTTAGAAATAAATTAAACGAAATAAATATGAAAATTTGATCTCATCGAAAATTTTATTCCTTTTTTTTATTTGATTATAAACTCATTTTTCGAAGCTTTCGAATATAATCATTTCAGTTGTATTATTATTACTATTTTGATATATTAACTGAACTCTATTGTTTAATAGTTAAATTGCATATGTCTTTTTTTTCCTCACCACTTTAATAAAATTCATTATAATTTTTTGAATTCTTGTATTGACTGGAATCAAAATTTCATGAATAACCTATGTAATTTTACAAAAATATTTTATGCACCGTTTATTTTTCAGCGTGCTGAAGCATCGCGACACAAATGTCAATTATTAAATCCGAATGTAGAATTGCATGTGGATACAGAAAATATATCCGAAAAAGATGAAAAATTTTTTGCTGCCTTTGATTTGATTATTTTGGTTGATCAAAAATACGCTACTGTTAATCATATTAACAAAATATGTCGGAACGCTAAAAAACCGTAAGATATTATCGTTCGAGCTGAAGTCAGTAGTTGAATAAGAGATAATCGAAATCAACAATAGTTGAAGCGAAATAATTTGATCCTTGACGTCATGAATACGATTTGATTAATCTTTTATGTAGTAATTTCCGACAGCTCGCATTATAATCCAAGGATACATAACCTGCATATTTCTGATGATTGTTTATTAGTTTTATTTGTGGATTAGCCGCATATCCAAAATTTTCAAATCTTAAATCACTGTTACATCTGGATGTTTTTCTTTTATGAGAATTTATAAAGTTTTAGATTTATCGCTGGAGGCGTGTTTGGTTGGATAGGATATGCATTTTTCGACTTCACTGGTTGTTCATTTTTAGTGTAAGTTCTTAATACGATCTTGGGATGGAAAAAATGTAAGATTGACACTATTATTTAAATATCAAGTATTATTATGTATTGTTTATAGTCTTATGTTGCACTCTTGAATGTTGAAAATTCATCTATTTATCCCATTTAATATTTGGCTTGATGTTTTGTATTAGCTAATACTTATTTTAAATAAACTGAAAGTTAATAGATTAAACTATTAATATGAAACATGAAAACTCTAGGGAATCAAGGATTTGATTGTTATATCGATTTTAGAACTATACCAAAAGTAAAGACAGGCGGTGTAATTGAAGATGATTCTATGGAAGATGGTCCCTCATCAACAAAGAAACAAAGAATCAGCATTGAATTGGAAAATGAAAAAGGAGAGAAAGAAAATAATGCATCAGTGAATGTTATATTGGATGATGAAGATGAAAAAGTACAAATGGTAAATGATATCTTTGGAGAAACATAGTATTTTACGTTAGTGGAAATAAAAATGAAGTAAAAAGTTTATAGTATTAAGCTTCACATAACAGTATGTCTCATATATCCGATCTTTCGAAACGATTTAAGTTATATTTTGCGATTTATGAATTAATTAAAGATACTTTACTTTTACAGTTGTTAGTTTTCCAGACATTTTCCTATCCAACATGGAACGATGCGTGGAACGTTGAATGGTCTCATAAAAGATTAATTCGTAAGGCAAAGCGGATTTTGCCCAGATCATATTTCCCTGTTCGAGGTATTTTTTCGTATACTAATGTTACTACAATAAAATTTTGTTTTAGATAAGTGAGGATTTTTCCTTACGGAATTTTTTTTTTATACTAGAAATTTTTAATGCTGAAGTTTTCAGTATTAAAAGTTTTTTTTTTTGTTAAAAGTTTTCTATCAAATTTTAAAATTTTCATATTAAAAAATAAATTTTATGAGCTCTTTGTTAGAAACAAAAGTAGAATATCTCAAACACAATAAACGTTTTCTAGTTATGCTTCGATTAAAAGATAGCGGTGATGTCGTGGATAAAGAGAAATTCATAGAGCTATGGAAAAAAGAATTAGAGCAGTGCAATCATATTCTTGATGACGAGTATTTCAATATCAGATATTTCTCACAGTTAGCAAAATTTGATACTCCCGATGATAAATATAATGTGGTTTACACTTGAAAGATTTCTTCTTTATTTATTATTCATTAGAATTATTACGGATAATTTTCCTTTCATAAAAAAGTTAAAAATGAAGTTATTTCAGTTTTGTTGGGCCTCAGCTTAGCCCAGCATGTGCCATCGTTGGAGCGCATATGGCACAGGAAGCAATAAAGGTTTTTTTTTTTCATCTGAGAATCTGGTTCACATTCTCATAATTGAAAATGCATTCTGCAATTCGAATATAGGACCTTAATAGGAAGATTGCTGATCAAGCACAGTGCAGTTACCTTAAAATTCTAAATGTAGGCATAGCTGGATTTTCTGGAAGAGATATTTCAGTCTTCCAAGTTATTTGGTTAAATATCGCCACAGCTGATTAGTAGCAATGTCTTTTCAAGATTTTTTTTTGACACAAACTAGTAGTTACATTTGCTATCGCTACATGATCGGATTTCATTAGAAATTGAGATTATCATAAGTTTTGGCAAAAATAATTTTTAAAGATATAAATTTAGAGGATTATTTACTTTTTTCAAAAAGTTTCAGGCACTCTCACAAAAAGATGATCCTCTTCGAAATGTGTTCTTTTATTCTGCAGTTGATACTAGTGGTATTGTGTGCCATTTACCGCCGATCGTATAATTTTATTACTTGATTTCAGTTGTTATATAATCAGTTGCCTCTTTGTAGATGATCTCACAATATATCTCTTTCCCTTTTTTCATTGTTATATTGAGTCGGGATGATGATGAATATTTTATGTTCCCAGCTGTTTTTTCTTGTTTTGTTTTATAGGCTGTTCAGTTTACACATTAAATCGATTTTTTGTATTCGTTTACAGATGATGGAAGCATTCAGCATTATGTATCATGTAGATAAAAGTAAGCTAACAAAACAGTGTAGCGCTCAAAGTAATGAAGGATTTTCATGAAATATAAAATTTTCTGGATTTTCGAAAATGTTGGAAAAGCGAGATGGATAAAAGCAGTAAAGAGATAAGACAATATTTTTTGGATGTAAGATTACAAGTATATTGCATCACTGGCATGCAATAACGCATTACCTGACTTAATGCTAATGGTTGGTTTGGTTTTTTTCACATTCTATTTTGCAGTTTCTTTTCTGTCAAGTTCATTATGCAAATGTTTCTCACTTTCATTTATATTTCTCTTCTGTCTCATTTTGCCTGTAATATGATTTGATGTACTATTTATGATGTATTAAATTTGCTGTTTTGTTAATTTGATAAATTTGCTCAAATAAAGCTTCCTCATCGTTATTACTAAGTTATTTTAACGACAAATTTGTGATTTATTAATGTGGCTCTGTCTAAAAGATGGAAATATCGTCTGAGTCTCCACATCAGTTAAATGTCAAATTCATTTAACTGAAATTTGATATAAGATTTGGATACATATTGCTTGATATTTTAGGAAACATATGAATGTACAGTTTTTTTACGTAAATTTGACTTAAAAGAAGTTATCTGCGCGGATTGCAATATTTATGTAAACTGCTCCTTTCAAATTGAGCATCTTATTATGAGCAAAAATGAAAAAAGTAGATGGGATATTTAGAGATTTGAAAGTAATAAAAATTTCCAGCACAAAGGGCAGGAAAGAATCATTTTTTATTTTTGTATCGTTTGAAATTTAATTGCCACCGTTTGCAAGCAAAGAGCTTCATCGTGCTATTTGTATTTTATGCAAAACAGCTGGACTAATTAGAAATTGAGAATCCTATTCGATGAATTTATCAGTGTTCGACTAACCAAATACATGGAAGAGAAATAGGAGAGACATACATTCTTCAACAATTTCAATTTGTTTTTGAAAAAAGATTTAATGAAATTTAGCAGGAAGCAATAAATTTTTTATAGTATCAACAAACTGGATGAATTATCGGATTAAATAGCTGTATTTCGTGAATTTATCAGTTGCTGAACCATTCAATTGAATCATGAGTAACTGATATATCAGTTAAACTTCCGATTACCTGAAATTGTAATGCAAATCAGCATGGAATGTGGCCGCAAAAAGATCCACAAACACCAACGAGAAAAAGTTAAAAATGTTGCATTTTTTAGAATAAGTCCTATCATTCCAGTATTTTTTTTTTTGTGATCTTAGTACAAAACAAAATATTAACAAAACATGACACACGCTGATCAGATCATAGTGTTTTTTTTGGCAATCGATAATGGTAAGAAATCAATTATGGATATGAAAGTAGCGGAATTTACAATTGAAGGAAATGTGAATCTCATACCATATCTGCAGAAATTTCCGTTTTCGTTTTATGTGGTTGTCGGACATGTCGCAATATTACCAGCTACAATTGGTGATGCAGTCAGGCAGTGGTTTGAACTTACTGCGCGGATTCGTGAATTTGTTATTGTCGAATTTGTAATTGATTGAAATGTTTGTATTTATGAGAAATTTTCATCGATCATTTGAAATTCAAAAATTCGAAAGGAAGGACATGATTAACGTAGAACTTCTCAATTTAAAACCAAAGATTAAAGAAATTTCTAACGAAAAAGAAATTAAAAAATTTTTGCGTAAGTTTGGAATGCTGGATAAATCTCTTTCGGAATAATCGAAAATCTAGAAAAATTCCAAGAGGTATTAACCGTATATTCAAAGAAAGATATTTCAAACTTGATTTTTTTGTTCATTACTCAGTATGTTTACGTCACTCCTTTCGGGTAATATTGTTATACGATGTTGATTTTTTAAATAAAAATTTTTTCAAATTTAACAATTATATATCATACATTTATTCGATTTCTGAAAAGAATTCTCGAGCGAAATTAGAATAACGTTTATAATTTGACCGATTCTAGCATGCGGCTGAATCCATTCGCGGCATTCATTTCTGCATCTCCTCAAAATTGCTTGAGTTCCAACGGTAAATTACTTTCGTTTACGTGATGGCTCATCCTAATTTATAATTTGTTGGTAGTTGATAGGAAGTACAACTTACCTCAATCAATGTAAATATTTAAGAGATTTAGAATTAGAAAGAAAAAACATAAGGATGCATTGGCTATATATTTTATGTTTTTCTTCATATATGCATCGTATGATATCAATGCAGCATGCATGAATGCACATTACGCAATATAACAAATCAGTATCTATTTATAAAACTTCCTGCATGTTTAGAAATAAATTTAAATTAGATTTTTTGAAAACTATGCTTTTAGAACTTCAAGGATGAAAGTTTGAATTTGGTAAAGTAAAACTTTGATTTGCATTAAATGTACAGCGTGCCATTCGCGCATTTCATATATTATCCCTATGCTTATGCTTATGTCTAACTTCTCGCAGTCATTTCTTACATTTGTTTTACAGTAGCACTGCATGCATATTTCCGATCGTGAGTGCTGCAAAAGTTCATTGGCATACATATTTTTGTATATATTTTTAATAACTTGCATAATGGATTACACTAACCTAAATAAAATATAAGTTACAAACGCGAACACTCCAAACAAACCTGAAGTATAAATTACGAACGTGCAGATTAGCATATAACATGCAGATTTGTATGAGCAATTGTATGCAAATATTATTAGTGCAAAAATCGAAAGACAGAAAACCAGAATGTACGCACGTAGAGTTGAAGACTGTAAGACTTAACAGCCGTGTAGAGAAATCGAAGTAGTAGGTTATTTTACCGGTATAGAATTCTGAGTTTTTTCATTAAGATATGAGGCATGAATGGAACTGAGCAAGGTACTTCGAGCATATCAAAAACATCGTTTGAACTTTGAACTATTCCATCCATCCTCAGTATTTTCAGTCAAAAATCAAGATGACATTTCATAGATGTTTATTTTTTTAAGATGAATATGTGAAAAAAAGTTTCCGAAACGAATTATGCTTCCGGCTTTCCAATATTTCATTCTTGTTTTTTAATTTTGAAAATTTACCTAATCTTAGTTTTCTTTTTGCGATTTTTCAAAAATTTTTCTCTGGAAATACTTTACAGTACTCTCATATTTCTCTGTTTTATATTTTGAAAACAGAAAATGAGAAAAATGCGTTTCGATGGCAAATTCTTGGTAGCTGCACCACCAGATGGTCGAGCACTTTGGGTACGACATGATGGTTCATCATGTTTGTGTTTTTTTTTTTGCCTTGATTTCAAAATTTCTACTGGTATATTCGATTTTCATTTTTATTTTTAAACTAAGCTACAGTCTTTTTTGCTTTTTTCTCTTGTTTTATTTATAACATTTTGAACTTTTTCTAGACGACTGAATCAAAACTAATTCATTGTTAAAGCAAGCCAAACTTAAATTGAAGAGAAGCTTGTTTATGGCACAAACAAAGATTATTGTATTGCTTTCCAGTTATTCTGAAATTCAAAAATTTTCTAAATTTGTTAGAATATAAAAATTTGCACGCATCAATTTGTAGTAAATTTAATGGCAAGCACGTATTTCATTCCGGCTATATTGGTATTACCGACAGATGATTGTTTCGAAGTTCGAATTCTTCGAGTAGATCGTAAAGCGAAACGCTTATATGTAAGACCATTATGTAACGATAATCAGTATGATGAACTAAATGCAACTCTTGCTGCTTTAGCAGCGGACGACTCAATAGACTCATGCTGTCATGTAGTATCGCAACCGCTTAATATGAGTAAGTTTGGAAAGTCCAATTATACAACTGGAATGTGTAAGTTAACTGATATTGCAGATCTTGAGCGTATTATTAAGTGGATTAAATATATGATGTTAAGTCGCAAATTTGGCAGTTAAAATTTTGTCTTCATTAGTTAAGTTTCACCAAAATTATTGCATAAATTTTGGTTATTTGCATATTGCATTCACATTTTCTCATTAGCAAAGAGCAATTCGTAGATATTTGACACAATATTTTTTGATATTAAAATTATCGTTCTAAGACACCGTTTATATGGCACGAACAGATAAAGGATATCGAAGAGTAGTATTGTTAAAGAAAGAAAAAAAAGCGAATTATCCGGTATGCTTTAAAATATTCATCAATTTGATCAGAATTAGGTCATTTATTCTCTCTAGTATGTAGGTGATGTTCATATACTTTAGTTTTTGCTAATTTATGCTGATTTCCAAATTCTCCATATTAAGCATCTTATCATTTCGTTGATCGAAATATTAGTCGAAAATTACCACATTCTTCCAGAAGTGTGCAGATGATTATATCGTTAATTTAAAAATTGGTAGTAATCATCACATACAGTAGTTTCTTATCAATCCCCGAAAAACTTCAAAAAAATTTAAAAAAAAAAAAAAATTTTATCTAAAACATTTAATCATTCATCATTTATTTTTCAATAAAACAGGCAAAAGAAAAAAGAGAATCAAGCAGTGATAATATTAACCATACAGCCTGTATTACATTGAGGATTATTTTGAAAAAATGTAACTTTAGATGTATGGCATTGATCATGGAGAAGTATATGATATAAGTGAAAATGATATATGCGAATTACTACCATCTTTACGTGATGTACCACCTCTTTGTCTATGTATTATCTTGAAATCCTGTTGTAATACAAGCAAATGCGAGGAATTTGCATTCTTGGAAGAGGAAGCGATTTGTGTAGTTAAAATTTGTAAATTTTTTTTTCTGTATTTCGCATTAGACTGTAATCTTTCCACCTTTTCCAATGTGTAGTTTATCTAAAGTTTTAGATATGTAAAATATAGAATTATTCCATTTCAATTTCGAATAAGTACAGACGTTTCAGTATGTTGTGATTATTTTTTGATTTTTTTTTCATTTAAGGTAATGAATTTCCTTCAAATTATCCTCAAAAAGCAAAAGAAATGTATCCACCGGCAATCATTTCACAAATATATAAGAAAGATGAACATGGAAAGTTCGTTGAAATTACATGTACCATGAAGGTAAGATATGACTAGGCTATATAAATATTTTCTTCAAATAGTAGATTCCGAGAACCATTTTTTCGAAATCTTACATTCCTTTTATTACGAATAATATGTTAGAGTTGCCGAGTTTTTAAGTATACGCAACAAAGATCGTCTTATTTTTCTTTCCTATATTACTAAATTAATATATTATATTCTAGGTTACTGAAAAAGTCCTTGAAGCCTCTATAATTCCTGTTACTGAGGCTGAGGAAGTTCGATTTTCACGAATTGTCAAATCCAGTGTTATGCCTTCATCAATGATCGCTGAATTAATTGCTAACAGAAAGGTTTTCTTCCAAACGTGTGTCAGTTTTTGAAAAAATAGAATTATAGAACAGGTTTTCAGGTTCTGATGGAATGATTTCTTCGAAATTTCAAATGTTTTAATTATTGTATATTTATTTCATATAAAAGTGTTACTGAGATTAGTTCAATAGCTTTTTTCTTTTTGCAGTTTTAAATTCCCATTACATTGTTTGATAAATTCGTCTTATACAAATTTGTATTACATAAAAAAGTGACAAAGATATACATGTATGAATATTGTTTGCATACATTTTTTGCACACACAAATACATATAGTTTTTTACTTCTCATAGAATTTACTGGAATAAGGGTGGCAGGCGCGAAAATTATCGGAATATCATTTTATGACAATAGTAACGATATATGTAGGTATCAGTGCTGGGAATATATAATGATGGCTTAATTCGGCGGAGCATGATTCTGCTTTGTGTTCCATTTTTTCATTTCTAAGAAATTCCGATTAAGTGTAACTTTGTCTTTTATTTATATAGTGATCTTACTATTAGTGAACATTTCAGTTTTTGGTTTAGTAGTTTTTACACTGACAAGTCTATTTCAAAAGTTTTAAAAATTTCCCCAGTAGAATGAATGAAGCAGGCGAATCATCTAACTACATATATTTAATATTTTAATTTACTTTTCTCATAATTCAGTGATTTACCTCAGTTTTGGCTTCTCGCAAATTTTATTCAATCTCATATTTTCTCACTTGTTATCGTTTGTTTTAAGCATTTAATTCAATCCAGTTTTTTAATCACATTAAAAATGCCTAATATAACGTTGATGCTGCTGCAATATCACAAATTAACAGTGCATATTTCTTTTTAGTCTTTTGGGTTTTTTCAAATTTTAATTTCAATAATTTTGCGATTATAGAGCACTAACATAAGTGGTGGTAATAGCAGTGGAATGCTTCGTCGTCGATGTCGAGCATTGGTGGTGAAAAGTGCATCAGTGGCCAGCGATAACTAGAAATCCAGCTTTACCATTTATGTTTCAAAAATTCAATGTTTCATTACCGGCTCATTTAACAGCACGAGTAACTGAGCGTTTAGATTATGATACTTATTTGATGAGAGATCCAGAAATACTTGAGGAACTGAAAAAGGTTCACTTTTGTGGAATGTTCATAGTTGAAGTATTTTGAGATTATTTCTATATGCTGAATAGATTTACAATAAGTCTTGTTACACGTTTATTCAAACTATAATAAAATGTATCATAGAATATTAAAAGTTCATTTTCACTAATGATGATAAGTACATAAATAAAGAAGTGAGAATTAAATTTTCAAGTATTATTAGTATCTGTCTTCACAGCAAAAAAAAAAAAAAATTGAAGTCATGCTTTTCAAATTCCGATCTTTTCAAGCTTAAAATGACCTGTCGTTTGGTTCAGTAAATAACCAATTAATATTGGTTTTTTTTAAGCGCATGGTAACAGTAGCAACACCTCTAAAATCTCGACTGTGCTTAGATCGTGGTATTTGTTGTATAGCTCGGTTGATTCGTCCAGCACGGTCAAACAGTTCAACGTTTGAACCACAAGCATATAGGTTTGTGAAGTGTTTGCTTTCTATGGATAACATGAAATTTCTTCTGCAAATAAGATAACCTCGAGATTTGATTTTCATATCGTCATAATACTCATTTTCTCAATTGATAGTAGTGTTGTTGCTTTGCATATTTTGCCGACGAGTTTTATGATGTGTAAGTATTTGATTACTCATTTATTTTTTCTCTTAATTCTACTTTCATTAATTTGTTGGTTCTTTATTTCTTAATTCTCTTTAATTTCAAAAGAAAGTTTAAAAATTTTAATCAGATTAACTTTTTTTCCACAATTTGCCACTGTGTATTTGTGCAGGGCAATAGCCAGTCATTATCGTCCGAATGATAACACTTGTGAAGTATTGCTTGTTGATTTCGGACAGACAGTTGTATGCAATATATCCGACCTATTTGAACTCCATGACCAGGTTGGCATTGTTCTTCATTATATTTAAATATATTGTACCATCGGCAATAGCCAATAATTATTCAAGCAATAAGCGAAGATATAGAATGAACTCACAACAATTAATTCTATGTTAATTTAAGTTATTTTCTAACAATTCTGACAACAACTTATAGAGATAATAGCAGCGTAGAATTACCTAATAAACGTGAGGGAACATGCATGAAATTATGATATGGGTACACCATATTGAACTGTTTTTATGGAAATTCCAGAAGGAAGCTTTAATATTTTGGATGCTAATTGATTGTCATAATGTAGTTTATAGTAAGAGAATAAGATTTAGTGAATAATGACAGATTTCAGCCTGTTGAAGTTCTTGAAAAACCAGTAGCATCCTTTCGCTGTCGAGTGAAGAGGTTTTCACCATCTAAAAAGAATAGAAATAAGGGAATAAGGGTAAGACAGTGCTGCATTTTTCAGCTTATATTATATTGCTTAAAAATAATCAGAAATTTCAATAAAAAAATCGAATTAGAAAAAAAATAGAATTTGAAAGAAATTAGAAAATTTTCATTTTTTAAATTCGCCTTATCAATTTATTCGCTCCGTTTTATATTCATTAAATTTACTTATTCAAATTTTTTAGAAAATACAATATTATAATTTTTATCACACACACATGAAAAAGTATAAATTTGTGTGTTAGTGCCGATATTTTAGGTTAATGAAATGTTAATTATAACTTAATGTCATGAATTTTACTATTCTTAATCATTTATTAACTGAGCAATAAAACTTCCCTTTCAGTTACTTGATGAAAATGATTACAATATTTGTTTGACATTAAAATGTGCCCGTGATTTGTATTGGGCAAAAGTGACATTGTTGGGTACAGATTTTGTACTTTATTACAAGAAACCACGAATACGCAAAGAAAAAGATAAAATAAACATTAAAGAAGGAATAAATGTCGATGACGCACCATACGGTTAATCTAATTTTTTTCTTTTAAATTATTTAATTGAAATAACCAAATCATATAAAGTGACTGAAGTAAACAGCTAGATAAGATATCCCTTCAGGACGAAGAGCTTGTTGTTTGATCTTCTGTTTTTTTCCCAATTAATTAGAAATTCTGCTTTATTAAAACATTTTTGAAAAACGCAGTTTTTATTAATATGTTTTCTTAAGCTAAAAAGATGCCGAGGGAGGATCCCATAAGAAAATTTAAGCAGCGAAAAGAGGAAATAAATGACGAAGAAGAACGGTTATATAAACAGGAAAAATTACTGGGAAAGGAAAAAGAAATTTTTGCATACGAAAGGTTCGTATTCGTGGACGAAATTTGATTTTTGTTTTTTAGAAGAATAGAAATAGCATGGACTTTTCTCTCTTGGCAGGCTTAGTGTTTATTAATTTATTTCATATTAAAGAATATTATGAGTTGAAAACGCATCGCTGATGCTTAAATTTGAATTTCTAAATTTTTAACTGAAGTTTTCTATTAAACTTGAGTAAAAAATTATATATTTTTTCTTTTTTAGCACCAGAAAAGAGCAAGAATTACAGCTAATGGCTCTACAATTGCAACTATGGGATATATCAGCAAAATTAGACATGATTGCTACTAATAATTCATATTTTATGAAAACGGTATGTATTAATCAGGTCTGCAGAGAACATCTAGCGGAAGTATCTTTGCCAATTTGTTTTTTCATGTTTGATTAGAATTGCCGATTAGTCTCAAACTGTGCAATGCAAATAAAATAGAAAACTTGCATATTTTTTTGCTAACGTAAAAACTTCTAAAAAATAACTGTCAGTGCAATACAATCAATACAGGTCTTATTTGCACTGTATGTTTGCCATAGTCATTCCCGCTTGCTATGGATGATTGCAAATTTCTTGATTGATATCGTTGTTGGTTGATTTAACGAATAGCCATAAAATCTTTTTTTGTTAGTGTATTTGTCTTGAATGTTCGGAAATATTCATTATTTGCTTTTTTTCTGTTAGTAGTTTCCTAAATTTCAGATTAGAAGGGCTGTTCAATGTGTGAAAAGTGAAAAAAAAAGCTTTTTTTGTAGGATTCTTTCTCTCCGAGGTTACAACAAAATAATTGTTCTGGCATTCCTGCATATACGACAACAAATGGTCACAATCATTCAGGAGTCGGGTACAGTAATGGTAATAGCACAGCCAGTATATCGCAGCAGCAGCATGATGTCGCCGTAAACCAATCGTGGAGGCAGCGATGGCCATCTTGTTTTTCGGCTTCACACGCAACGAAAATTATAACACCGAAAAATCGGTGTGATGGACCGTATCAGCAACTGTTTGTTTTAACAGATTTTAAATAAGCAATAGGCGAATCAATCATACACTTACTAAAACTTTGCGGAGATATCTTTTTTTTGCCCTCAAACTATTTTACTAGCTGGGGAATTAATAGTTTCAAAGATCAAATTTATAAGACTTAAAATAAAGGCAAATTTCAAACTATAGTTTTCTTGATTTTTGTAGGTCAGCTCAGTTATTTATATTTTTTTTTGAAAATTCCATAACTCTTTTAAAATATTTCCATATATGCTAAAAAGTTTGAAACCTCTTCAGAGTTTCAGAATATCGTCCAATAGCGCGCCCTCGCAAATATCTTATATACCTTATACACAAGTATCAAGTCCGGTGAATGATTGTAATTATAGAACTTCAAAATACAGTCGGAATATAAGCAAAGTAATGACTCATATATTTATATATGATTTAATGCACTGATTTAATTATTTAATTTATTCAAGTTGATTTGATGAACTTATTCCACACTCATATATGGATGGCATTTCAAACTTTATTTAGATTGAAAAAATTTAACTTATTGAACATCGAAGGCTGTGAGAAATTGATTTAATGGCTGATAGTTTATCGTTTACTTGCTATACTGAGTTTAAATCTTGAGAGTTTCGGGAAATACATCCTAGGTAGTCTTGAAATTTCAGAAATTTGAAATTAAGGTTTCAAAAAATTTTATCTTGAAAAAAAGCAATGTTCTATCGCTGCAACATGCTTCTTCTCAAAATTGATAATTTTCTACCTAAACAAATAGCATTTTGCATCATTTAAACAATATACTTCTTCGGATAATTACAATGGACATTCAAGAAGATTATCATCACACAATAACGAAATATTTTAGTCGCCATTTTGTCGCAATTCAAAAACTAAAAAGCGGTCAATGCAATCAAAGGCTATTCTTCCGACATCAAACACAAATTCGATGATTTCGAATTCAAGTACAGGTTGTAAATAGTTTTTTATGATTGTTCAAGATTTATTACTTCTTTATTGCAATGTGTTTTACCTAATTTTACTTATTTCCATATTCTTTGTTCTTTATTTTATTCATTCATTCTTAGATTGTACTTATTTAATCATCAATAATTTTAATTTTATGAAAAGATTTCCTTTTAAATCTAAATTGAAAACTAGCATAGTGTGATAGATGCATTAGAGACTTGGAAGAAACAGATAATAATAGTTCTCTTAGTAGAAATCTGTTTAAAAGTGAGGTTTTTGACTTTTTTATTTCAGATTGCAAAATTTCTGTATCAGCAGATTCTTTTTGGGACAACTGTCATCGTAAATTGGAGTATGGAGAACCACCGCATCGAACAATTAGCGATTATTATAATATTGCTAAAAAACAATCACAAGAAATTTCATCGCTTGGTAAATGCTAAAAATCTGATTCAAGCTATTTCAGAAAAGTATATTTTTCACGAATAATTTTGAGTGAATTAATTATAGTGATATAATGAGAATTTTTATTTCAGATATTCACGATAATTTTTCTGTGCATTTGATGACTTCCGTTTCTCAGTGTATTAAAAATTTGTCAGACATTTCAAATCGACAACCTGCACAATTGAAACTGGAACAGTCAGGGAAAACTGTGTTAGATGTAATGGTTTTTATTTTCAGTCATTAATGGTGACATTAAAAGCGTTTTTGTCCAATCTCTGTAACTTCATCCGTACATATTGTGATATTCACAGACGTCCAATGTATCACATACAAATTCAATTGGAAAACTGATATACACATCCGATGAATCAGCCGATTATGATCAATTATGCACTGATATCAACAATTATGATGAGCAGGAAATAGTATTTACGGTTTCATTATGATATAATAGTTCCACGAATATTTAACTTGATTTTCTCATGAATTAACTTACAGAACTTCCTTTATGATTGAAAAATTAGATCGATTTTAGTTTGTATCGCCAGAAGTCCAAGTCTCCCTACAGTTAGATGATAAACTCCAGCCATTTCCAACTTACCAGGTATGTTGATTCCATGTTCAGATGAAAATTGAGAAACATATTAAGAATATCGATATTCAGCAGTAAATTTTTTTACAAAGAAATTCTTTGGAAAAACTTTTTTTACTTCAGTTTTACTTCAGAGAAGTGGTAAATATTTCTTTAGATTTGTGACATTAACAGTATTTTATATTATGCAACATTCACGAGTTTCGATTTGCAGATATACCATAAGCTTGTCAGTATCGTTGATGGAAGCGAATTAGTGGTGCGAAGAGTCGGTAGTGATTTTGATTGGCCGGTATTTTTTGTAATCCTGAATCCCGCTTCGCGAGATGTATCTAGCGAATATTTTGATTCGCTGTGTCCGATACAGAAGCTGAATGCTAATGAAATTGTTACTTTTATTTGCATTGATATTTGTTTACTTTCAGATTGATAAAAATCGAAATTTCATTATGATACAGCTAAAGGGAAAGTTTGTCGAAATACTTAAGATTTATTGCAATATTCTAAAAGATACAATAAACTTCCATCTTTTTTTTTATCCACCTTTTTTCCTATTATTACTATATGTTTGCAGAGCATTGGTGTACTTTGTTTGGTAAAGTGCAGTGGTCTGGGAAAGGCAAAAGTTAGAGCAATTATTGAGCGTTTCAATGAAAATATTGTACATGCTCGACACATTGATGACGGGCATATGGAAATGATCCAGCTAAATGAATTGTGGTCTATAGAAAATTTGGTAAACTTTATTTGAAACTGTTAGCAATCCAAACAACCATTTTAGTGAAAAAGTATTGGGGTTTTATAATACTGTTCCATAATGCTGCTCCTCCGGAACATACAAGCATTGAAACTAATTTGAACATTGCAGTCTCCAAATGTTCGTACTCAACCCGCTCTGGCAGTACCGTGTATTTTGGCTTCTTTGAACGAAGTAAAATCGATTGAAACGATTACTTGCCATAGGAATAAAATACCTCGTGTTGGAGGGCTGATGCGTGTTCTTTTCAAGGAACAACGTAAATCGGACAGTATTTGGATTGTCGAATTAATAAATGTAATGAATGGCGATGGTGGAACTGAATGAATTTATTACTCTTCTGCTTGTTAAAAATTTCAAGGAAATGCTGACTTGTTCCATATTATTTATTTGCATCCATTCAAATTTAAGAACTTTTCGAATTGTTACAAAATCATTTTTTATGAAATCGACCTTTCTTATTTTTCTTTAAAAATTATATCAAAATAATATTCATTTCGCCATAATTTGAGTGCGCAAAAAGACTAGTAATGTACTGTGTGAAAAGAAGATATAAATGTTCAGCTTTTACAATTTTAGATTGGGAAAGTAATGGCTAGAATTTCTCGAGAATTCATTATTTAAACTATTTTTGAAAATCCTATTTGTACGATCCAATTTTTATTTTAATTTCTTCTGTAGGCATTTCGACTTGATTTTACTTGGAACTTCTCAATTGTTTACAGATACTATAATTCGTGCAGGTCTTACTTAGGATCGTTTTTTACGTTATATTCTATATGTAATTGAAGTTTTAATTGTAATATTTCAACTGTTTGCAAATTTTATAACATTTTTGGCATATTTTCTTGAAAAAAAAACTGCAGTTTTCAATAAGATCTAAAATTATTCAAATTGAACTTGAGATCCAGTTGCACGAAATTCAGGCTATTCATCTCCAATTCTATTTTTATAAATCTTTTCTAGAATTATTTTCGTGGAGGGTGGTCTGAATTTTAAACATATGCATCTCTGTGTAAACTTTTTTTAATTAAAACATATTACATTTTTTCTGTTAAAGAGTAAAAGTTTTTGGAAATATTTAAAAATTCTAACTACTTGTAAAATAATGCAAATGGTTCAGTTTTCCATTAACGCTTTGGTACAATAAAACTAAATTACACATGTTTTTGCAGACAATAATAAATTATACGATATAACTGTTGAAAATGGTTACATGAGAGGATTAATCCAAAAAATATTATCCTAGTGTAAGGATAATAAAGTGGTCCAACTTACTAGCCAAAAGCTAAGCTAGATAATATGATTTCTCTGAAAATTCAAATCCACATTGATGTATTCGACGGATCATTGCTATATCAGTGATTGAAAATATCAGAAAAGTATTTCATGATATAAAATACTACGAAATGATTGTTTATGCTTTATTTTCTACTTCTGACTCTAAGCAAAATTAGTAGATGGATCAGTTCAGTTATCGTAAGGCCTTTTTACACAAACATGAAGACGACAAGATTTCGTGATTTATTAATACATTTGAAATAAATTAAAATATTTTATATAAATTTAAAACGGCCATATCGAATCCTAGTTCTCGATTTATTTGAAGTGAATATATCTAACTGCCCATTTCCTTACCTTTCTGTACTATTTCTACTTAACAATCTTTTCGTTTTCCATAAAATCAGATTGCGATTAATCCCGCGTTTTTTCATATTTTACTAATTAGTAGGTCCAGAAATCACGAACTATCATTGATATAATAATGATCCACCAATACATCAATGTGAATTTGAATTGTCAGAGAAATCGTATTGTTTAGCTTAGTTCTTGATTAGTAAGTTGACACTTTATTATCCTTACACTAGACCAATATTTTTTCGATTAAATCTCTCATGTAGCCATTTTCAACAGTTATCCATCTTAAACAATAATAATACCACAGAAATTTAGAAAAACCAATTCCATTTAAATAAATTTTGACGTCGAGAAATTTAACAGATAAGAAAGCATGAAGCGGAACTCAAAAACCAAAGTTGAAATGTGAAATGAAATATATAGAAATTACGAACTATCATTGATATAGTAATAAAAAAAAGAAAATTTTGGAAAAAGTGAAATCAATAACATGTGCCGATATGAAATTTTGATTAAAAAAGCAAAATGACGGAAAGCTTAATTTCTTGCAATTTCATGCATCTCTGTGCCAAAGTGGTTGCTTCTAAAGCTTCATCAGATTTTATCATTGTTTATCTATTAGAAAAGAATAATTCACATCGCATATTAATAATCAAATTTTAAATAACCAATGCTAATTTTACGTTTCATTCCATCTATTCATAAATCAGTCGTTTTATTCTGTTCACATTTAACGCAACAAATACGATTAATAAAGCCGTAAGATATACACAAATTCACTAATCTTTCTTTTAAAAGCTTATTATAACTTGGTCCGATTTTCATAAAAAGACAAATGTGGAAAAATTAGGGTTTAGATGCCCTAATTCAAAATTTGTTCATAATCTCTTAACTTCGTACCGTATAGCTATATAATGAGTTGCTTCAATACTTCATTAGTTGCTTTAATACTTAAGAAATCTACTAACGAAGAAGTAAACAACAAACATATAATATTTTATCATTTAATCTGGATAAATAAATTGAAGATGTTTGAATGCTTTTGTTATCACAATAACGCGTTTGGCAATGCTTGTCAAATGTTTTTTAGTTCTGTTTTTATGCTGGAAAAGATCTGAAATGTTGATTAGCTATATGATGAACACAAAAGCCACTTCTCGAACGAGAAAAGATGAACGCTTGAAACTTATTCGAAACACTGAAATAACATTAAATTTAATCTTCAGTAACTACTAGAAATCAACGATAGCGCGGTCCCGTGGTGTAGTGGTCAGCACTCAGGACTCTGAATCCTGCGACGGGAGTTCAAATCTCCCCGGGACCTGAGCCTTCCAATTTTATTTCCCATCTTTCTATTATTGATAATGAATTGCAACGTTGCTGAAATCTCAAAATATTGAAGTCCTAAAAGATTTGAAGTTTAATCGCAGAATCCAATATTCTGAATAGCAACTACTACATCACCGAATTGTCATCTCTCGATTACGAACTATTTAAATAATAAAATTCAAAATTCTCATTTTCAATTATTTTTACCATTTTATGCGAATTTCTTGTGCACAATTTCAATAGTTCTTGCCGCTTCGTATATTAAACGTTTTTATTATAATTTGTCAACAACTGTAATCTTTTTATTGCAGCTTTAATATTAGCTTCCACTCTCTTTAAAAATTCTATTAAATCCAAAACTATTCACAATCTAAAATATTGAAAATCTCTTCTTTTTCTCATGTTTCTCGAAAATTTTTATCCGAAAATCATTCTTTGAAAAAAAAAATTGTTACACACATTAACCAATAATAACATCACTACATGTTTCGGGAGTTTCTCGCAATGAAAAGGGAATGAAATGTATAACACTGAAGTAGAAAAGAATAGTAAAAGGTCAATTTTACAGACCGGGAAATCTTGATGCAATAATCAATTAATAAAACATTCAGTTTATGCGAAATTTCATATTAGTAAAAAAGGGTACAGATGGATATAGATAACATGAAATTGTATACCTGAATGGCTTAATTTATATGGGTGAATTCAAGAAAAATATGAGTTGAAATCTGAATCCTGACGACTTCAGGAGAAGAGAAAGAAGAGTCCTGCGAAAAACTCCTCAACAATTCTGGAACTATTTCAATCTCTACTTGAATTTGAAATTTGTATTTTGCGGTTGACCGAATCAATTCCAATAGAATTTATTTTCGGGACGATCATTTAGACTTCACGTTTCTATCTGGACGCTTCGGTATTCGTATTTCGCATCAGTTGACGCTTATGTCTATGATGGCTGATATTGTACGTGCATCTGGTATGCTAATTTATCTCGTAAAGTTGGTCGATTGAATATTTATTATTGCAGGCATCATATCCACCACATCACTGGACTCCACCAAAAGGTTTGCTTTTTATTTGGGTATTTATTTAATGGCATTTCATAGATACGACATATCGATTCAGTTATTCTTTGTATTACTTTGATTGCGATTAGATTTCTGACGATACCAGGAATTTGTTTATGAAGGGAATCTATCTTATTAACGAAATCTTTGTTGAATTCACTAAATACAAGAAATTCACTGAAAAAATGGATATGAAGTATATATAAAGCTAGTATTAGTATTAAAGTATTTACGTCTTTATAAATCTGATGCATTAATATCCACGAGCAAAAATAATTTAGGTGTTAGAGAAGGTACTTAGATGTCACTAACTTCTCTTAACTAACCTCTTTATGCATGACAAACTTTCATATACATGTTCAAATTACACTTTCATTTCTAAAAGAGATGATATTTTATTTTTTTTCCATAATTTGTGAAATATTTTTTAGATAAAATTATTTAAAATTTAGGGGACTTATTCTTCCATTTCTGTAATGTAATTTTATTTTAATATAATTTTACTTTAATTTTAACATAATTTTAAGATATCATCAATTGATTACTTCAAAAGTTCCGTATTTTATTTTTCACTTTATTGGATAGCTTACAGTGTGATAAAGTAAGAGCTAAAATATTCAAAAAATTATGTCATTTCAGATGAAATTTTGATTGGAGGTTGTTAGTTTTATTTGGTTTCATGTTAAATATATTTTAATATCTCTTGAGGTCATGTTGATCCTGGTGGAGATGGATGGTCGGCAGCGTTACGTGAAACTCGTGAAGAAACTGGAATAACAGCCGATAATTTAGATGTGCATAAAGACTTCGTGGAAGTTCTGAAATATGTAATAAAAAAAAAGTGACCGATGTGGAGATGAAATTAACAAACAGATGGAAATTTTGAGGTATAAATTATTTCTGATAATTATTATAATAGAAGGTGTCGTCTGTTTATATTTAGCATGAGCATTGAATGAATAAATAAGGCTTATTTGACGGGAAGATTTTCCGTTTAATTTTAAATACGGAATTGTGGAATATTGCCATCAGCATTCACTTTTTTGGAAAACAGTTAAATATTGGTTGGCAAGGTTGAAAAATGGTGAGAATTTAGGTTATCGAAGAATATTAAAATGTTAGTTAGTTAGTTACTGGTTGATGAAACTAAGGTCTTAGCACACTATAAAGAAACGGGAGATTTGATTCGGAATGCCGAGAAATATTTAGTTCATAAAAAGTAAACCTTGAAATATATCATTATTGTGATACTTCCCTACACCAGTATATTGCTGTAATTCCGGGTACTTTGTATCAATTCCTAGTAAGTTGTAAGAAGTCTGTTAGATATCATTAATTGAACATTGGTAGATTATAAATCTTATAGATAACTGTCGTGAATTTTTTTGATTGGTGAGTTAATTATGTGACACAAATTTTTAAGAGGACTTATGCTTTATTAGAGAATGTGGCAATTCTTTTGATTAACCAAGATGAGAAATTAATAAATAATAAAAGGAGCAGTGCCAAAAATTGGAACCAGCGAATCAATTGTCCTAACTTTCATACTTCGTCGTGTTTTTTAGATTCTTATATAAGGCGTGTTACAAAAAACGTTCTGATATTAAAACGATTAAATATAGGATGAGGAGGAATATTTTTAACAAAAGGATGATAAATAGGATTAGAGGATATAAGATGTAACATTTGAATAAAATATTTAGATTAGTTTCCTTTGGGATAAAAAAAAATATGTTTAAATGAACATTAACAATATAATAAGGATGTAGAGAAATTTATTTGGAGACTGAATTTAGCGGGCAGCGAAAACAAAATGAGACGTGTTGTCGTCCACAAGTCGAACAGAAAAGTTTTATTCTGCCTTTTGAATCTCACCATAATGTATATATAATTTTGATTAACAGGAAACATATTTAGTTGGAGTGGTTTACAACAATTATTTCACAGATGTTCATTTAGACAACAGGGAAAACTATAAGGGATCTGATGTAATATAAGAACTGTGATGAGATTGATATCAAATAAGGGATTTTGTATGTGAATTAGTTTTTTAGCCATATGAAAAGGAATGTGAATTTAGTTAGATCAGGATAACAAAGAAGACGGATTAAAAAATGACTTTAAGGACAATTGTAGATTACATGATTCATAGCATTTATTTACAGTTTGAATGATTTATTTTATTTTATTTTACTAATATGATTCATGATATTTATTATTTGCGATACTCCCGACTAAAAAATTAGAAACTTCAGATAGGAGTTTATTAGGCTTACAAAGAAAAATGGTTTGTTTGGTAGATTTTTCTTCCCCTTCTTCAGTTCTGTCCGTGGTACGTTTAAAGGGTTTGAATTCTTACTGCTAAATTAACAGATAATGGATCTAGTTAATTCGAATTTCAGTTTAATAACAGTTGACGACGATTTCCTTTCTGATCGTGACAAAACTTCTATCACTTAGAATTATTTTTGGATAGCCAACTCGATTTTGGGCGAATTTTGGTAGTAGGCGAGAATGATTTTGTGTCCAGAGTAATGCATAGTTGGAATTCGACTATAAGATGACGTTAATATTTTCTAGTTCCATTTGCTTAATAACAAATTGAGCAGCACATACTTCTGTGAGTACGCTAGTAACTCTAATCTTGGCATTATCATACCTTTGATAGTAGCAATTCGTGACTTAGCAAAAAAGAAACTTCTTCATCCTGAATAACATATACTGAAGCAACATACAATTGAGGAAACATTTGAGAAAACATGAATTCCTTTGGGCTGTGATGGGTCGACTGCGACACGTGGTATATCTTTCACATATGTTAGCCATGCTCATATAAGGTTTTTCCATATTTCCTGATATTTATACTTATTAATTGATCTTTTTCCGAAGGTTTTGAAGAAATTTAATCGGTTTTGTACTTTGAATTAGTATCCTAAGGAATCATACTGAGAAGCTAGAAACTGCAATACTATTCTTTTTGTTGGTTCTTAATCATTCCAATTTGTTTTAAAGTTATTTGAATAGTGCCCCTATTAGAGTTCCACTTGATCCTGCTCAGGAATCTCGGAACTGAATTTTTGTTTTTTGATAAGAATTCCCTGACTTCGTTGCATTATTAAAGATGATTTTCATTTCTTGGTATTTGAGAAGAACTTCACCGACAACGTTTGTTTGATACTTTTGTAGGAAAAACTTGCCTTGTTGTTATTTGTCATCAGGAATCGAACAAAAAATCGGTAATTGGATTATCGAACTATAGAATACAGTGGTAATGTGATATGATAAAATGAAAGGTTAAGTAGATTACGGCAAGGAAGATGAATATTTTTTATATGTACATTACATGGGAAGTGACAGTATTAGTTTTTTATTTAAGAAAAAAATGCATGGATTTTCTTAAAAACAGCATTCTCACGATTATATGAGATTTGAAGGCATTCTTACTATTATATATGAAATTTATAAATAAGATAGATTAGCTGACAAATGTGAGAACCTTTGTATAAGAAAGAAATATATCTCTGTACAATTCAAGTATTGAAAATTGACTCATCACCGTATAAGGTGATGTGTCCTTTATTTGGAATGGTTTTTTTTTTTTTGTAGTGAATTCTTACCGTTTACCTTATCAATATCGCTTTCGGTACTTTAACAAACTGTGATGTTATCGACATAGAGATTTTTTCTGATTTCGTTGACGAGTTCATTGCCATAATTTTCTAAATGATAATTAAGTGTAGCCGATAATAAAAATGGTGAAGATATTACTCCGAATGGAGCTCGTTCAAATCGATAGTGTTCAATATTATCTTTCGTTGCAGATAATGAATAAATATCTTCACCTTGGTTAAAGGTCTCCTTATATCCTTTAACCAAAGAAACCGTGTATAGTTTCTTTCTGCTGGTAATAACTCCAATTATAAAAAGGCCTTTTCAATACCTGCCACTATCATGAATTTCATCATTCGGAAACGAAGCAGTACACCAACAAGATCGGGAAAAGTCAAAGGTCCCCGATATAATACATCGTTTAGACTCTTTTCCCCCTTCATGTTTGGTTGTAGCCTAACTTCATGATGGGGAAGATAATGAATAATACCAACCTGATCCATTTCTGAATATACCTTCTCGATAATATTAGATTGTAATTGATCGCGAATTGTTTAAATGTATTTGAGAATTAATTGTTCGTTGTTCTGAAGTCGTTTAATTAAAAATTTTAAATCACCAAGACATAACCTAAAATTATTGTTTCATTTGATTCTTGATTCTTCCATGGCTAAGCAACTTGGTATATTCATTATTTTTGGTGATGTTTTTCTTGAATTTTTCTGAAATTTGTTCATTTTTCAAATTAGGTTGTTCTTGTATTCCTATAAATCCCAATTTGCTGGATCGATCTATATTACTATGGTAATGAAAATTTATGGAGATCAAAGAGTCGATTGAGAAATTCAGAATTAGAAGATGCCAGCAAATACTCCATTTATCTTCCAAGACATAATCCAATAATCGAATTTCTCATAAGATGAAAACATGAAGAATTATGTCATGGTGGAGTAATGCGTACTCTGTTCGAGATAAGATGCAAGTTTGGGATATTTAAAAGCAAAACCGAGGTCAAAAGAGTTATAACCAAATGCGTGACTTGTAAAGGATGGACATCTAAACCATTTAAATTGGCAAATATGCATGATTTTCCAGAAACCAGAGTCAAATGCTCCAGAACTTTTGCTCAAGTTGGGTTGGATTATTTAGCCCCTCTTTCAATCAGAAGCGATAGCGGAGTAATTAAAAATGATAGCATTTATTCTCAAACAGTACACTTGGAATCAATAGAAATTTATCTGCAAAAAATTTTTTGCATGTTATGAGAAGATTCGTTGCTCGACATGAATATCCAGAACTAGTATTAAGCGATAATGCTAATAAATTTCAGTTGGTTTTCAAAACTTTCGTGAAACAAAACACTAAATCAAGTCATTTCTTCGCTGAAAAAAGGATGATTTGGAAGAATAAGTTCCTTAGAATGATTGAATTTATGTAAGAATAATTGAATTAACAAGAAAAAGCGATAAGTGCAATTGGGAGATTATTGTAAGAAAAAGAACTGATAACTTTAATAGTGGAAATTGAAAATGTCGTCAAAACTTGACCACTAACGATGAACGAGAAATTCCATCAACCAAACCAAAGCATTCAGATGAACCTATTGCCTCAAGAAAAAGTGCAGTAAAACAACAAACTCGAACTGCAACTAAATGAAGAAGATGAAACTCTGTGAAATAAACTCAAAACTGAATAGCCGAGGAACATACAAATTGAATCAACTTATTTAGATTATAAATTGAGTCGACTTATTTAGAGTTAAATTTTGAGGATTAAATTAGAATTTTATTAGTGGTTTATTTGTTTTGAAACTTTACTCTGATTGATGGAATTTACATTACAAATCACTTACTAGATTTGTGATGATTTATATTACATAAAAGCATTTAAATTATCTTGGTATATTTATATCATGAAGTATTTCAGTTATTTCCATATTCCCGATTGAAAAAAGTCAATGGTTTCTGAGAGAATATATTTTTAGGATCATAATGAAATGAATTTCATTTTACGTTCTGTTTAACAGATGCTTCCTTTTTACTCTCCTTTGAAGTTTGTACACACGGGAATAGTCGGAATTTGCCTTTTGTTGGAAATTTTAAGACATATTGAACAAATTGAATCAAATTTCAGCCTAATAATGAGTATTATCAGAAACAATATAAAAACACACCAAAAGTGATTATTTTCCTAAATATTGTCAGTTCTGATAATTTTTGTTCTATTACTTCTCCAACTTTACTAAATTTTTCTTCCAGTTTTTTTTCTTCCACATTTCCCGATTAGATATCTTATCTGGACTATTTGTATCATAAACAGCTGATTTCTCCTTAAAAAAGCATTTGCTTCTGAGGAACATTTAAGTATTCGCTTCTGAGGAACATTTCTTCGTCTTCATTCTCGTGTTTAAGTTGATTTTTCCATATCGATTGGAATATCGCCATTCGTAAAAATAGGGGATTGATAAATTTACAATAACCTAATGCCACCTATCATTTTCTTGATTGAAAACGCAGTTTGCAGTTCATCTACAACAGCATAATTATTATATATATGAGTATTGAATTTTCCAATTCTTCTATATAAACAATGATTTCCAACTTCTTGCTCATCCCAAAGAATAATACTTGTAGTAGTTATACATTTCCCTCCTTGAGTATCACTATTTCCAAATTATCAAAATCGGATACTAATCCTTTTCCATCGTATAAATAGATCTTTCCTTTCATAAATATAAATTTGAGGTTGATCGACAATGAATAATGTACCTCGTTATTTGTCGTTCATTTATTATAAGAAATTTGCTTCAAGTTACTATCATTTTTTGGTTTAAGTTATTATCGTTTAATTCTTTTTGATTTTTTAAACCTTTACAAACATATGAAGAGGTAAGTCTGATAACTGTTTGATCCGATGTTATATATAGCGAAAGTCTATGAAATGCTTTAGTACATACTGTTTCGTAACATTGCTGCATTTTATTACGGGAATTCGTACATGCATCGTTGATTTTAGCAGAAATGAAACCGCATTTTAGCAGAAATGAAACCGCATAATACACCAACAATTAACGCATAATACACCAACAATGGCGTTTAAGTAATTTAAAAATTGGTACTGAGGGTCGAGGCGTAACGGTTGGTAGAAAATGAAAGGAAAGAATAAAAAAAGGAAAAAAGACGCCCGGATAGAATAAAAAGAGAGGGAGAGACAGAGCTTCCACTATAATAAGTGAACTCTTTTATAGTAGAAATGTTTACAACATTTGTGATCTCAAAGACCAATAATAATAATGCTATAAAATATTTACAATTTCCCGAATTTGATATGGTATTACAGCCAATATTGGAATTGTTTATACGGATTATAAACTGATAAATGATTGTTTATAATTCTTACTGTAGTTTGTATGATTGCAAATTGACAATTAGATGATTTATTACTTTTTGGAAATATGAATGAATTTTATATTACAAATTACCTTTTATTTCCAAAATATTCATATAACATAAAAATATCTCAATTATCTCGATATACTTATATTATAAAATATTTCGATTATTCCGCCACAGGCCATGTAAAAAAAAAAATTTTATGGTTGATATTAACGGGAGTCATCGATGTAATTGTAATAATATCCATTAATTTAAACGATAATTGGCAGGGTAATTAAGAAAGATAATGATTTTCCTTCTCATGTGGTAGCATGAAACCAAAAATAAAAGTTTTTTGAATTTTTAACTTCTAGAATCTGAAAGCAATGTTCTGATAAAAATCTTCAATGAAATAGAAAATGATTATTAAAATTGTCCAGAAATTATCGTTGTTTGCCAATTACTGCCTAAATTTCAATTTCATTTACTTAAAAGAGCTCAAAGTTAATTGGAAACAGATCAGTTGTTTCAGTCGAAATTTTTGCATAATCAAATAAATTCAAGTAATTTTTCTATTTGTCAATGTTTCATTTTTTCTTTGATCTTCTTTTTATTAAATAAAAAAAATTAGTTAAAATAAATTTTTCTTACCAGCCGAAAAAAACGGAATCAATTGTAGGAAATCGTTTTTGAACAGCAATACTTATATCTCGTTATACAAGTACTTGAGCTAAACAAATATAACGCACAATGTTACGTCAATGTATTCGCACAATATATTATTGCGCACAATCTGTATTACTATTGATATAGCCAGCTATTGTCAATAACAAACTGTAAAGGAAATAATAGATGAAAATTCGAAAATTGTTCCATAATGATAAAAGACAGAAATATCGATTGATGCTAATTTATTGATTGATTTGCTGATTGATCGTTCTGTCACATAAAATTTAGAAAAAAAAAGAAACGAATTCTCATTTTAATTATTTAAAGAAAGAGTAGTTAAATTCTCAGCTATAGTGATAGATTTCTTTTAGGCAAAAGAAATTTAATTCATTTCATTTGATCGATTATTTTTTTAAATTGTAATGTTTTGAAAGGAAAAAATAGCAAATAAGGAAATAAAGTCTTCAAATCAAAATCTCAAGTTCATCATAGATTACAAATACTGAAAAAGAATTCAGAAGAAAATTTCGAATATTTTTAAAAATGTAAGCTCTGTAGTACAGATCTATCAATGAAACCAATATCATGGATCGTTTTTTTGCCATCATGTAATGATTGCCTGAACAAGAAAATCAAGCATCAGTTCAATTGATATCATTTTAAAAGTTTCCTGTGATTTAAACTATTCTGTTATTTCGACAAATATTCTATAATTATTATATTATGGAAGGAAATTAATTTTATAAAAACTTAGAAAGTACTGTTATAATCTACATTCTTTACGTATGGCAGTGAACTTTCCAAATTGGCTTCTAATAATTGCATGCTTCCAATTAGTGTACAAAAAATTTTTCGGTAAATTAATTAATACTGTCTTACATATATATTTTGAAATATTTGTAAATTTTTACATTTCTACAAATATTTGAATAATATTTGTAATTTTTTTTTCATTTCTACGAAATAGTTGAATAATATTTGTAAAAAAAAATTTACAAATATTTGAATAAATATTTGTAAATTTTTACATTTCAAATTCAGAAATATTATACCTCTTAATACATTTAAATTATAATTTAAAATAAAATTAGAAAAAGAAGAAATTGACTATAAATATAGCATAATACATAATTATAAATATAGGATAATACACATAAATTAATTATAAATATAGCATAATACATAATCATTGATACGGGAATTTTTAATTTCACGTTGTGATCATTTTGTTATATCACTCTCGCGGTATCTATGAAATAGTCTTAATCATAGTATTGCCTTAGTGATATGATGCAAAATAAATTTGGAAGAAATTGAGCTTTTTTTTTCATTATTTATTTACCCTATTCAGAGTTTCACTATTACATCGCTTCCTGGATGATTGAACATATGAATGATATTCTAGTGATTACTATTAAATCCACACGACTGAAATTGTAGTAGTAATGATAGAGAAATAAAAATATTTTGAAGTATTCACTTTTCTATGAATTTTTTTTTTCGACATCAAGCATTTTTATAGCATTTTTCTCATAAAGCCGAAAAAATTTATTCAACTATCTCATCCCACCCATATTCTCTAAAAAAAAGTATGATTTTGATGTTGCTGTTATATTTATACGTAGACTGGCTAAAATACAATGCTTTCTAAACAGTATTTTCAAATGATTATAATTTTAAAGGAAGAAATAAGATAAAAATGATAAATTTTTAGTATCTCATAAATTGTTTATAGCTATAGATTTTCTCTACGAGTTTTTAGTTGACCTTTGTCCATGAATTTGATCTTACTTGTTCGAAAAATTTGCAGAAAATCCCCAGTGCTATCGACGTCAAAATCATTTTGGGCACGACTAGTAGGTGTATTAGTCAACGGAGCATGCTTTGCATCTTTCTTTATACATTTCTTAGTTGCTCTTAATCGGTTATATGCTGTTGTATATCCGATAAAATATAATCAATTATGGTCAGAAGCAAGGGCTTTCATCGCTGGAATCTCCTCATGGACACTTGGAATCGCTATAGGCACAATGCACTTATTCGGTAGCATATTATAATCAAAAAAAGATTTATATACCGTTTTTAATAATTAAATGACTTGATAATGTTGCCTAGATTTAACTTTTCACAATGGCCGTGAAGGAAAACTTTTCACCAATAATTTATAAAGATATTTTCATTATAAAAAAACCGTGAACTCTACAAAAATGAAATGGCTTTTATTTCAAGAAATATTTCAAAAATAGTGACTTAGCTATTTTCTTTTTGAGCAAAAACTTATTAGAGTAGCAAACTTATCATCACAATCCCAGTCAATGTTTAAACGAATCGTCGTTCTCAAAATTCTCAGACTATTAAAAAGACTATATAAGAATAATTAGTGACATAAATTATCGTATTATTTAAATTATTTATATTATTAATTTTATCGAACACTAATTTCTTTAGTTTTCGATAGCATCTGTAATGAAATTATTTATAGAAGATTGTTCGCTTATATTCAACGAAAATTCAGCTTATTATTTTTACTATCGAAATTCTTCTCGTGGCATTATATGTCGATATAGTGATAGTGGATTATCAATAACTTAGTATTATTAGTGGCATGTATTGACGTGACTACTTTCATCAAAATGCTTGCATATCGGAAAGTAAGTTTAGTTACTGACAAACAATTACTTCAATAGTTCATCGCAGCTATATTCAGCAATCTTCATGCATATTTCTTTCTCTCCACAAAGATCTCTGGGAGGTAGAAATAAAATTATTTCTTTCTGAATTTCAGGCCAGGCTCAGAAATATAACTATGTCAACAAATAATGCCATCAAAGGAAGAGAAATACTGTTCTTCAAACAGGTAATAGATGGAATTTCAAAATTAGCTGAGAGATATTTTCGAAAAAGAATACTGAAAAGCTCAAATGGTTTTGAAATTACTTAACGAATTAATGTAGCTCTCGTTTTTCTTAATACTGCATTCTTTACTATTTTTGTAATTCTATAATATATGACAGCCATTTCAATTCCATGCAATATAATAGTAATTATTCTTGTAGTCATGTTTGCTTAACTTTATCTACATCTCATTTTTTATCATCTTGGCCATCCATCCATTTCTATCTACGGATAAATGGTTCCGATTCGCAGCAAGCACGATGGCGTTTATTATTATGCCGTCAATCGATGGGTAAGCGATATGGTTTTTATGACTGGAATTGATAGATAAAGTCAATAAGAATCTTTGTTGCCTACTAATTATTCTTACGATTTTACTATATCAAGACGATGTCTCGAATATTTGCGTTTAATTATATAAAATTAATTTAGCAAATTTTATCCGTTTCCCATATTTGCTTGAATATCGTATGATTTTCAGATTAGTTCTTCTTATTTTCAATCGCAAAATGATTTTGAAAACAGTTTGGGTAGTGCCAGTAACACCGACTACTTATCGACATGACACTACAAGATTTTGAATTGCATTCCTGTTTTACATTATTGTTTATTGAATCGATCATCTCCAGCGAAAATAGAATATTTTTCTAATATTAATATATTATATAGCTTTCATTGTAAGAAATGCTACTTTTGCATTTTATTTTAAAATTTATAAATTTCTTGGGAATTTAGTTATGTAAGTGATGAGAATTCAATAATAATAAAAAATTTTTTGGTATATGAATTTTTCTATCATGTTTCTAATGAGTGATCCTAACTCTTTATATAGTGAGAGTTTGTATACTATTACACCATGTTAACTGTTAAGCAAGCGGAAATCAAAAGTTCAGTTAGCAGCAAATCGAAAGATTAGAATTTTGCTTGATAAGATTTTTTTATTATTTTAAATAAAGGAAGAATCATACAAAACCCGATGTCATTGATTGCTCGGAATCCATTATACGTAGTTAAATTTTCGGGATTTAAAAATTTTGTTCATGTCAGCATTATCGGAAAACAAAAAAAAAAAAATTGATTTGTTCTGATCAGAAATTGAGATAGGAAAGTATATTTACTTCTATTGAATAAATGAAATAAGCGTTTTATACTGCCATTTCTCAAAATCCATATGACAACAGATTCCAAAGGAAAAAAAAAGCTGCTGTTATAACATTTCTGGAATCATAATTTCCATGATGTCAAGCTTCATAAAAAAACTTAACTGTCGTCGAAAGCCAAAAGATGTAATTAGTTGTGTATAGGAATATCGAAAGATTAAATAAAAGGAAAGTGTTAGGGAAACCAAAGGATTAATAATTGCATGAGGAATGCCAAAGGAACAAAGGGGATTAAAAGGAGGATAAAGAATTTAAAAGGAATGGATTCCGGTCAATGAAATTCAATTTGATAAGTATGGGCAACAGATCGGTATGTACTTTAGTTCAAGTTGCTACTCGCAAACCAACAGATGAGAATAGTCCATCAAGAAGAAAAATAAAGTGAATGACAATGGCGAAGAAGCAAAAGCAGCAACAAGGTAAGAAGATCGACGCAATGAAGAGAATTTACGACGGCATTGTTAACATCCAAACGACTGTTGCTATCCTTTGTTTAATTACAAAGCACTATCTATTTAATCCATACCGATGTTTAATTCATAATATTGTTTAACGCTCGACATTGTTTTATGACATTTTATAACGTAATAAAGCCTATGGTTAACTTAAATGAGTCACAATATTTATCCGAAATTGAGAGAGAAATTTTCTCTTAGTGCCAATAGAAACAAAATTGCTAAAATCAGTCGTATATCTCCTCCACCTGTGAATGCGCTAGTTTTACTAAATATGAATAATTTGATGCTGAAAGTTATAATTATAAATCAAGCCAATATTGAAATCGCTTTGCAATTATAAAATTAATCTTCCCTAATTGCATGCATTATTACGTCCGAGACTAACTGATAATTTTTCACTGAAAAATAAATGATTATTGTTTACATTGAGTATAGTCACATTAGTACTGATGCTGTCACTAGATGGATAAGAATTATTTTCTTCAGTATTTGGTTGGAATTGATGAGTTAGAATTGTATATGATATTCTGAAGAAGGCTCGCATTGTTTATAATTAATCTGTTTTGTAAATCACTATTAGATATGGGAAGCATTTCTCGTCGTTCTTTAGATTCTTTTGCAAAAGATTAAGAAATTTGGCTCATTCAATTTTCATTATTGACTTCATAAATATTTTGATCAAAATATGTTTTGCAGAGAATTTTTTTGTAAATATATTCAATGGCGAATATTACAGTTTTAAGTGGATTTTTTCATTTAATTTTCATTGTTTCTGTTTTTATTTAAACCATTGAAATGCGTTAATATAATGCGCACTTTTTGATTTTAAGAAGCTGATTTAAAAACGAATTGTCTGTTTCATATTCCATAAAACTAAAAAATAAAAATAATTTTATCATACCATTATTGTATTGGGTGAATTCTAGAATGGCATGCTTATGTTGCTGAGAAATTTCAAATTGAAATTTAGGATGGTATTAAGAAAGGTTTTCTATAAGAAAATTATCAATGTGAAAATTATCAAATTTTGTAAACGTGAAATTTTTTTTAGATGCTTCTGTTTTTTATTTTTATATGTGCACAAAATTATTCACTAATTAAATATATATACATACTTTGCTTTTCACACTGCATTAACATAGTTGTGAACATGAAAATAATCTTTTTTATAACGCTTGTTGTTTTTCTTATAGAGGGCAGATATCTTATAGAGGGCAGATACTTAGTTTTTCGTAAATTCAATTTTCAAATCGAGCATTTGAAAAAATGATCGCAGAAATGAAAGTCGATAGTAATAATAAATCTTTGCACCTATCGTTTTTATCTCTCTGCTGGTTGTATTTGCCATCAGTTTTATTTTATTCGACAACACTTCTGGACTATTATATTCTTTCAATCAAATTTAGTTAAATCTTAAATCCAATTTTTTGCAACTTTCTGCAAGTGCACTGTAATGACTGAAAATAGTGACTATGAAGATAATATTGCAATAATTTGTATTGCTATGGTTAGTATTCTATCGAATAAATTGAATAATTTAATAAATTCAATTTAAATGATAATAAGAAACAGGAACTGCAAACTGAGACAAAAAGCCGGCATAGGTGTCCTCGTACAGCTGCTGTGTGAACGATAGCAGCATTTTTAATTAAAGAATACTGAAATTACTTTTGTTAGTAGTGTCGTAGGAACTCCACTTAAAGGTTATAAAGGTGAAAATCAGAATCCAAAGCAATAATTTCGTAGATAATTGATAAACTAATTCAAGGAACATAAAATCAGTCAGTTCCATGCTTTCATACTTTTGTATCGTAGGTATCGGTTTTTGGCTTAGTCAACAATGGTTTATCGTTGTATATGTTACGTACGAGGTCGTATTTCCGCAATGCATTTGGAATTTTATGCAGTAGTTTTTTGGTATGCAACTTGCAATCCATATCTGTGCTCTTCATGTGGTGTACCATTGTCCTAACTGTGTAAGTTGCATTTGTTTTTTGAATATTACAGTATGCTACGCTTGTTTGTTGAATTTTCTTTCCTTTTATCCATGAAGCTTGATTTTATTTATTTGAAAAATTTTGTTTATTTTTTTTCAGAAAATCACCAGCGTTATCGACATCAGAATTATTTTGGGTACGGTTGATAGGAGTTTTAGTGAACGGGCCATATTATGGCTCTTTTTTGTACACCTGTTTGTCGCTTTTAATCGATTATGTGCTGTCATATATCCAATAAGATATAAACAGTTATGGTCAAACGCAAGAGCTTTCACTGTTGGAATCATCTCATGGACACTTGGAATGGCCATATGCATGGTACACTTATACAGTAAGCATATTACTACAGGAAAAGAGCATTAAATGATTTGATAATACTTCTGATATTTTTTTGCAACATTGCGAAGGAAAATTTTCCGTCGATAATTTGTTAAAACTTCTGTTTCATAACAAAAACTTAGATCTAAATAACGGATGTTGAAATTAAAATCCATGAGAGTATCACAATTTATTATTATAGTTTTAATATTCAGGCGAATCATTATTTTCAGAAATCTTAGAATTTTATATCAGATATAATTTGAGGTACAAATTATTCATATTGTTGTTTTTATGGATCGTTATAAGAAAATTGTTACAGAAGATTGTTCACTTTTGTTCAATCAAAATTCATCATATCGTTTTTTTTACCAGATTCTTATTATGGTGAAACATGTTCCATTGTTGATTCTGTATTATCAATACTTATGTTAATAGCAACGGCATTTCTCGATATTATTACTCTGATTAAAATACTTGTGTATCGAAAAGTAAGTTTAAATTATTGATTTAGCAATTTATTATATAGCGATATTGAAAGTATTCCTTTCTTCTTGTAATTTAAGCCTAGAAAGTAGGCAGGATTCCAATAACTTCTTTACTTCTCTTGGATTTCAGACAATCCGACGAGATACAATTTCAATTTGCAATACTGTTAAAGAAAGGGAAATATTGTTTTTTAAACAGGTAATAAATAGATAATTTCTGTTTGTTTGACACGGTGTGTTTCTGACAATTATGAGACCAAATATAATGAAGTAACAGCTATGATTCGAAATTCTATAGATACATTGTAATGATGTGTTTCAATAGATACAGTACAGTATAATTATTTTTGTAGTCTTGTTTACTTGGTTTCTCCTATATCTCATGTGTTTCATATTGACCACTCATTCATTTCTATTTACGAATAAATGGCTTCTGTTCACATCGAGTACAATTACATGGATTCTAATGCAGTCGGTAGATGGGTAAGTGATACTTTTTCCCTAACTAAAAGCCGCAGGTCACTTCAATATCAATATTTATTAGCTAATTAATCTTATGATTTTGGTAGTTGCTTTATTTGCATCCACTTTACTTCTTCTTGAATTTCAAATTTAGAAAAAAGATTTCTTAAATTTGACTGTATATATCATACTCATTTTCTATACATTCCCGAATGATATTGCTTGGTTTTCAGAGTAATCCTTCTAATTTTCAACCGCAATATAATTTGGAAAACAAATTCCTGGGCGATAAGTGTAGCACCAACTACAAACTTTTACCGTCTTCGCACTATTACGAGATATTGAATCGCTTTGCATCCTTGTCTCTTTGATTGATATTTTTTCTATTATCATTATACCAAATATTAATGTTCATTATAACGACTATTTTTCCATTTGTTTTATTTTAGAAAACTTTTCTGAAAATTATTTGAATAAATAATGCAGAGATTTATTTTATTTTTTTTTTTATTTTGGAATTTGCCAAATTTAATAAATAGAATTTGTGGCGCTAGGCAGTAAAATCTAAATGAATTTTTTGGTATAAACTTAAGAAGTCGCATGATTGGAAAAGTCCAATGTTTTAATTCATTCACAACTGGTTATGTCAGTTTTTTCTTTCAATTCACCATTAATTAGTCTCCATGGAAAAACAAGACAAATAATCATATGTTTTTTCTTTTATTTCTGGAAATACTACGACTCAGAATCTGGCACTCAGAGCCTATAGTTCTGTAGAATTTCGTTTGGTTTCCGAATTGGCATTTTGAAAGACACGATAGGCATATGATTAACATATATGATGCACTGATATAATATATTTAGCAGAAAAATACAAGTTGAAGTAAAAAAGGTTTTCAGACCAGAAATCGAAACTTAGACTCCTGAATTCTCTTGGGATTTTCGTATATAAAAAAAGAAAAAAAAATGAATGGATCTAGCTAAAACTGAAGATTTAACTCTTTGGCAAATATGCACTATTGAAGATAATTTGATGATGTAAATAATAATGATAGAAAAGAAAAAACCTAATTAATTTGCAGTCATTCCCTGTTTGAAATAAGAAATTTCTTGATTTTTTCATTGATATTGTCAATCGCTTATATGGAGCCTACGAGGCAATAACAATTATGTATTGTGTAAAATTTTCCGGTCTTAAATTTTTAGACTGTTATTTGTTAAAAAAGAATCGAAAAAATTATTTTGTTTTACCTTCGTTGTAATTAGAAATGAAAATAAATTTACTGTCAAACCACTTTGCCGATCAACAAAGTAAGATCAACTAATCAAGAGGAGGGGATATATCGAAAAAACATAGAGAGGAGGAGCTTCGAAGCATTTAAAAGAGAAGGATTTTGGAGCTGTAGTTACTCGAAAAATTCGATGATAACTCAAGTTAAATAGTACGAATAATAGCAGAGGTGAAGTGAAAGCAGAAGGATAAAGCCAAAAGGAAGATACGACGCTGTAATCATTGTGCAAGTGCAATATTGATAAAACCAAATAAAAAAACCTATTGTTGACCTGCGAAGCAAAAACGACCAATGTCTAATTAGCAACCTCCAATCAACAACAAAAATAAAGGAATTCTCTGCTTCAATTCTGAAGAAAAGAGAAAGAAAGAACTAAAAAATTTTTTTCTCAACACTGTAATGTTACGAGGCAGGATATTTGCGATAATTAGAATCGCACAGCCGGTAATGGAGAATTGGAGAAATTTCTGGATGAAGTTAGAGATATCCAAACGGAGCAAACAGATTATCAGTTGTCACAAGAAGAAATATGTGGATCATATTATAAAAAAAAAAATATCGAGGAAAGAATTAGTCGTCTCGAACAATATTTTGAAACTCTGGAATCAACTAACAAAATTTTTTTTTGGAGTTTTGATGGTGCAGTACATCACGAAATAATACCAGATACTCAAAAATTGATTTATTTAATGTCCTCTTTAAAAAGCTTTACCTTACAACTGCAAGAGGCTACAATATTGCTTCAGAAAACTATGACATTATAAGAAAAGTTTTGACAGGGAAGTTTGGAATGCCATTTACCATTAAGAAAACTCTCCAGAATGCATTATATTATATTCTATTAAGAAAAATGATAAAGATGACTGTTGAAGCTATTGAAAGGACACTTCGATATTTAGAAGCGATGAACGAAAATTCTGAAAAGCAGATTGCGTGTTTGGATACTGAATAAAGTGTATCAACAAAAGGAGGGACAAGAACAATAGTCGATTCCTCCGACAGGAAACGAAGAGGTGACTAGCAGTCAAATCTTCATTAACAAGAAGAAAAGAAATCTAGAATCCAAGTCCGACATAAATTGACGATTTCAAGAGATAAAAGGAGAAGGAAGTTGCAAAAAAAATTGCAGAGATTAAAGAACAACAAAGTTCCGGAAGAAATCGAAAAAAGGAACCCAAACCGGCATTCAATCAAAAAAAGTACTGTCGTATTTCGATGAAACACAAACAGTTATGGTCAGAAGCAAAGGCTTTATCATTTAATGATCTTTGGACACTCGAATAACCACATGCATGATAAGCAATAAGCATGTTACAAAAGAAAAAGATTATTAGTATTTTGAAGTATTGAATGAGATCGCATAGGCTTTACTTTTTGCAACGTTCATGAAGAAGAACTTTTCATCGATAATGAGAACTGCTATTTGGTAATAAATCTTGGACGAACTTTTTAGTTTTTGGTACCGATTTCAGCATATTTTGTTTATGATCGAAATTTATCAAAATACCTAGCTTATCATTGCAATCTCAACTAGTATTTAACCAAATGGCTATTCTTATAATATTAAGGTGTAATTAAAACTATAAATTGTTCGTATTGTTAATTTTATTAAATAATTTTTTTTTTAAATTTTGTGACGCCTTATAAAAAAATTATTTGCGGAAACTATTTTTGCATTTTACTTTTAAAATGAAAAACTTTACAAAAAAAAAATATTTTATTTGGATTTGAGCATATAATGCAATTTAATTATAATAGCTTTATTTCTCCGATATTTCTTTTTTTAGAAATTAATAAATTTAATGATTAGAATATATCAATATTTAGCGGTTAAATCCAAACAAAATATTTGGGTATAAATCCAAGAAGTCGCTTGATTAGATAGATTTAAATCCAATTCCAATATTTTTGTTTCTCATAAATCCTTCACTATCATATTTAATAAAAAAAAGCATAAGTGAATGTTGGAGACATGTGAAAACATTATCAAAACCGTCTGCGATAAAATAGTGTATCGCTTCAACACAACAAACTATATTTGTAACAAATCGAAGAAAGCTTAATATGCATCCATTGCAGATGAATTTATGTTCGAAATATTGCAAACGAAATTTGTATTTCGAAAAAAAAGAAAAAACAATTTCTTATAAACCTATTCGAGAGTTAAATTTATTAAGCGCCGAGATTTTCACTCTGAGACTAGGCCTGTTTGTTTCTGCTGAATGCCACTTATCAAATAAACTAAATGCCTTTTTGCCTTTTCATAAATGATTAGCAATATATTTAATTAGATCATTTGAAATGTCAAATTGAAAAACAAAAGAGAGTGAAGAATGCTGCAAGAAATAAATATTAGCATTGCACTATTAATTTCCCCATTCTCAGAACTTATTGTGATATAGCTATTATTCGTCATCAAAAAGATAATAAATATTTAATTCATTGCCTTGTATTAGTATGTATCCAATTCAAATTTGTGGCTGGTGCTGTTCTTACAGCACTAAAATCTTTCTTCCAAATTATGGTGCGGTTGAAAATCAGAAAAGTTAATCTGAAAATATAACAATATCATTTAAACAGTCATTGAATTGAATACAATGTATAAAATTAATTTTAGAAAGGTTAAATATATAAATTTTTTAAGCATAACTGTTATCACGAATACTGAAGTAGATGAAGAAAGAAAAATCAAAAAATGAAGGAAAAATTTTAAATAGAAAAATTAAAACCATTAGCGATCTAATATGAAAATGTAATATAAAAAAGTGCAATCTAAGGCCACATTTAAATAGCAATAAATATTTTGATTCTTTTTTACAGTTAAAAAATAGCGAAACATTGTTTACCCATCCAGTGACTGTGTCATTATCCATGTTATAGTGCTTGTAGCAAACAAAAGCCATCTATCATCAAATATATGTGGAGCAACATTGAATGTTACAGTGCATGAGATGTTAGTAAACCAAGTATGCATGACTATAATAACAATAATTTCATATTTTCATGACAAATCGAGAAGTTTTATCAATTAATTAGAGAAGTTTGAATAATTACTCGAGTTTTCTCTATACAACTCTTTCTCTATGATGCTCAAATTTCTGATGTTACCTGTTTAAAAAACAATATTTCTCTTTCGCTAATGACACCATCAGTTGACACAGTCGCATTTCTTCGCATTGCCTGAAATTCAAGAAAAAAAAACATTGGGAAGATAATGTTCACAGTCACTGCAATGACTTGCTATCACTTGATGCATAAGTACTATATTAGTGTTAATACAGTGAATACGATATGTATTGAATTACATACAATCGTTTATCAGAAGTAAACTTACTCTACGATATGAAAATATTTTGATCAGAGTTGTGAGATCGATACATGCCATTGCCATTACTATTGCTACTGTCACTGCTGTATCAAAATTGGCACATATTGTAGCAAAGAATGAATTTTGATAAGAAAAGCGATAGTTTGAATTTTGATTAAACACAAATGAGCATTCTTCTGAAACAAAAATTTCTTAACTCAAAATATGGATATTTAAATTTGCTGCAATATATGAATAAATTGCATAATTGAATATTTGGAATCAATTTCTAAAATTCTGAAAGATAATATTTGGTTTAAGTTTTCAAATGCTAATCACTTCCTCTTTATCAGTGCTATGGTGATACGTTATGGTATTTCATTAATATAAGCTTACATAATAAATACCGAAATCACGGATAAACTGCACTAATTAACACAACCATCATTAAATATTATAGAGTTTATCCGAATTTCCTTGCAAACTTTTAATTTTCGATGATGAATACTTTCCCTTCAGAAAAATAAAAATTAATAATTGGTAATTTGAATTCACTAATTAATCTGATGATTTATAAACTTACTATGTAGATGTTGAATGGAAAAGAGTACTCCACAAGCCCATGAACTGATTCCAATGATTAAAGCTTTTGATTCTGACCATAGTCGATTATATTTCGTTGCATATACGAAAGCACAAAATCTATTAAGGGCGGTGAAAAAGTGCGCTGTAATTGATCCAAACCATGCTCCATTTACTAAGACGCCAATGAATCGTACGAAAAACATTGTTGGCGACGTTAATACCCGAGATTTTCTAAAACAAAAATCATTCAAACTGAAAAAAAGTTTTGAAAAAAATGAAAAAGTAAAAGATGAAAATTTATTCGTAAGATAAGTGAAACTTACACATGCAGGACAATAGTACACCAAATAAGGAGAACAAATATAGCTTGTAAATTACATATCAAGAAACTGCTGCATAAAATTCCAAAAGCATTACGAAAGCGTGATCTCGTGCGTGTTAAATATAGGGATAAACCATTGCTTATCAATCCAAAGATTGCTACCTATACTGCATTTAGTGTAAAAGTGTAAAAGATAAAATTGATTAATTTAAAAGTTATTTAAAAATAATGACCCACAAATTCCAATTTTTCAACCTAACATCATTCAGTATTCTTTAGAAATACTGATATTCTTTACACTGCTTGATAGAAGGAGGATTTCTAACAATTACTTTTCTATTCACCACAGAGTCTCACTTCTCTATCTTAAATTAAATAAATTAGTTAGATCGATGTGATACTAACCACAGCAATACATATCATTGCAATGTCATCCTCTAAATCAGTATTTTCAGGCATTGTGGAATATTTGAAGAAATCGGCCAAAAATACAATCAGTTTTAAAAATTAAATCACATTCGATAAGTTCATACTAATCTTTTCCACTTGATATTTTGTTTGACAAGCGTTACTAAATAAGATAAGACCAAGTGCAGTAAAACCAAAGGAAATGAAAAAAGCAAGTGCAAAGGCATATTATTACCTCTTATTTTCATTCGCTCGAAGCAATTATCCAAGTTTGAATTTAAAATTAAATTTAAGGGAAACTGGAAAGTTTTATCTTATATAAAGAAAAATCAAGAATTAAAAACAAAGAATATTTTCATATGGATGCCCAGAGTTTTACTAAGGCAATTACTTTAATGATATGAGCTATGATATTTGAAGTACTTGCAAAATTGAAAATTTTCGTAAAATATACTACAGGTTTCTGATTAATGAATAGAATAGTCAACACGAAAATAACCATTGCTAGTTTAATTTTAAAACTTCATTTCATCAGCAAATATTTATTAAACTTTATTATATATTGATGTTTTTGCATTTTTCTCTATCAAAATTTTCCAAATTAAATGAAAGAAGAAATTGGAATACTCATTAATTTAAAATAGCCAGTCTTTCAAGACATATAATTACCAATAATAGAAAAATGGAATGAATTAGGATAAGATTAAATCAGTTAAAGAATATCTTTAATTTTTAGAATTTTAAATTTCATGGCTTTGTAGCACTTTATTGATAATATTAAATCAACTGTCGTTGATTATGGCAATAAACATTGTTTGCTACATTTAATCTCCATAACTTCGATATTTAGTGTGCTTCTTAATAATCCGCAAATTAAATATGTGATGCATACAATACATTTTAGATGATTCAATAACGGATTTCACACTGTGTTTTATCTCCTGCGCTTCTATTATAATTTTCAAGACGAATAGTGCTGGTGAAAATTTTGAATCATTCATTCATTGTATAGACAAATAAAAATTGGGAGAAGTCTGAAAAAAAGGAATTTAGAACATAGAGCAATTATCTTCAAAAGAGAATTTTAGTTATAATGATAAACTGATAATTTTCAAAGAAACTTGAATTTATAAGAATGAAATGAAATTTTCACACAGGTGTTGGCAGGAAAAATATATTTTTATGAAGCTGGAAGCATTAGGATGGAACTTCAACGTAACAAAATCAATTTCGATATTTGAATCCCGAAATGAAACATATTGATAAAAAGATTAAAACATGAATTTGATGGCATTAATGAATCAGTTATTTTTCCTGTCATCATCAGTTAGTACATTGATTCATTAAATTAAATCGCTTGACTACTCCTAAATCGAATGCTAATTGTAACATTCTAATTTTCTAAATTGAATTTTGACTTCAATAAATTCTGTTGCACATTAAAGCAGTAGACCAGAATAAATTTTTTCTTAAAACTTGCTGAAAATTAAATATTGCTAGATCATATGAAGTGAAAGATTGAAAGTTTGAATTAAATGCCAAATCAGGAAGGGATGTCAACACTAATTATGAAAATGAATTATGATAACATAGTAAAGCCCAATTCATGGAAGCTATTATTTCCATGGATACTGGAAGCTTCTATTCTATATGTCAAAAAAATCTATTTCGATATGCCGACGCCCTCACAACTTCTAAAAATTTTCCAAAACTTAAACAATCATTACGAGGTATTTAAGAATTTGTTACGATATGACTATTCCTAATTAGTATAAGGACAAAACAAACTAATTTTTTGATTTTTTTTGGTGACTGACATTCATTTATAACAATTTAAATCTGGAAAATTTTGCGCAATATGTACTTGATTTTTTACGGTCTTATCGCCTTCATATGAACAATCGACGATATGAACAAAAAATTCAAGAAATTTCTTTATGAAATAAAAAAGTTTGTCTAGTAATTATCCCTTTTCTGTCAAAGAAATATTCCCTAAAAAAGCACAGCAAAAATTTGTATGATCGCTATTAATCAAATCTTCAAATTGTTCAGATCAACTCAAGTTTTTTTACGAAAATGTACGAAATTTCCAACAAAAAAAACAAAATTTAGATATAAATTTCGATTTTCAGCGCCAATACTAAATATCTTATTACATATTTATTTTAAAAGGTATTAATCGTATGTTCTTCCGTATCCTTCAGGGTGCTAATTCAGCTAATATTGCAGAAACCTTAACGAGTTATTTGTTTGTCAATTCATCACTATAATTAGTACATCAATTTGTATCACAAATTAATGAGTTTAAACTGCATGACAAATGACGATCCATCATATGCATGAAGTATGCAATTTCACTGCTTTGTCTTATTTTGCAATCGATTCAAGGTTGCAGGTGATGTCTCTGCTATTACACAGACGTTTGTTGTCCGAAAATCTAGGATTAATTTGGAAGCGACATTTAAACTAGATTCAATAATAAATAAAAATAATTTAAAAAAGCAAAATGCAGCCACTTGCATAAATTTGGAAGCCTGTTTAGCGAAAAGAATTACGAAAAAAAAATGAAATTTAGGAATTTAAAACAAAATTAGCTTATTTTATAAAAATATATTATTAAATTGATAGCGAATAGAATTTCAAAGCTTCATTAGAAGACCAATAAGATTTCTGATTTCCGATTCTAGCCAAGATGAAAAAAGTTTACCTATCAATTGATTGAGTCAAAGTCTATGTTATAATGCTAGATGCGAAAATATCCATTTACTGTTATACAAATACCAAACTTCATTAAATGTAATAACACATTGGATGTTTAGCATTTCAAATATACATGACTATAAAGTTATTAAAATATGTCATCATAATGTGGCATCGAATTTTAAATCAGCATTACCGATCATACACTTGAGCAATTAATTTTCACAGTCTTTAGATAGATACAGTATTGAGAAATGCATATTTTTATTAAGACCGACAAAGGTTATATCGATTGATTTTAGTAATCACTCGGCTTCTCCACTCGATCCTTCTACAACGTTCTCTCGTTCAATAAAGCATAAAATTCTAATTACTATTTGTCTCTCCCATCTTTTATCGTGACAAAGATTGGGAGTTCTATTTATCGACTATCTTCTTCTTCAGCTCTGACAAGGATTGAGAGTTCTTTTTTTCTTTCAACACTTCAAACATAAGCAATCAAATCTTTATTATGAAAAATTTGATAATACACATGCAGCGTTTACAATATCAATAAAACAAATTCAATGATATCATCGATAAGACAATTTTAATGACGATACCGTAGTTTAAAGAAAAAGGGAGACCAAATAACGTCTGATATGCCCATCCAGCTGACCTCAATGATTCACATCCTTTATAATGGCATTGGTGCTCAGTATTCTCTTCCTCCGCGTGAGTGGAAGATTCTGGTACAGTTCTGCGATTACATGAAATAGCGCCTTTGTTATCACATGGGAATGAAGTTGTTTATCAGAGCTCATAAATACAATGGATGGACAATTTTAGCTTACATTTTACATTACGCAGTAAGTTAGCACATACAACATTTACCTACCAGTATCAAATCCAGAATAAAGGAATTACTAATTCTTTGATTCTGATAATTTCCCGACAATCTGTTTGAAGAATAGTACATCCCTTTTTTTGATACCAGTTGGTATTATCCTATTTATCATTGCTATATGAAGCTCATTTTGTTTAAAGTTTTACTAGTGATTCCTTCCATTAAGAGTTAACATTCTTCGTTTTCTGATTTTGTCAGGAATTGCACTTTGTCTAATATCTAGGCAGGTAATTTACTTTCAAGAATGCTTGTGTGTTAGAATGCTATAAATTCTCACGATAGCATTCAACTGTCGTAAAATTCTTTCCATTGTTTCAATGGTTGATTTCCCTATAAAATATCTCTTTTTATATCATAGTTCTTCAAAGCGATCTCATAACCTTTCGCGGATAGTAGAGTAGTATCTTCTTTTAGCCAAAGGATCAAGTAATTCAATCTTCTGATGTCTAGGATATTTTGGAAATAAAATGTTGCTTTGAAACTGCTCCAAAATTGTCTGTATGATTTTGGATCATAACTAAAAGTTTTTCAGCTGTGGCATATATTTCAAAATGCAAAAAAAGCTGCATGATATGAAGTGACTTCTTTTTGTGGAGGTGACGCTTTTCTTTACTGATTTAATCGTTGCAAAGCTAACTCATAATCATCATGATAAATATTTAAAACTATGACAACTTCTTTAAGTTCAATTATTAATTTCAAAACATCTTTACTGTCATCGACCATATTCGCACACTTTTCTTCTTTTCTCTTCTGCGGTGTCTGCTAACCGTTAAATAAGTTCCAACCAGTTTTGATTTATTGATTCAAGCATATTAGTATAAAAATCGAGGCGTTTGATTTTATCTTTAATAATTCGTTTCTTGATCTCGTATTGCTGATATAATTCTTCTCTCGGTAGATTTCGATCTGATTTATTTCATACAGAAGTTTCAACATTTTTTGTCTGGTATGCTGAATTGATTTAACTAGACTAATAGATTTGACTCACTTCTAACATCAATAATATTGTCGTGGAAGCTTCCTCGCTTTTTCTATGAGCTATTGGAAGTTTAGATGGAATATTTTTCGATAGCGTAACGACAGGAATTACAATAACTTTTATTTGGCGCTTACTACGCATAGTGCAATGAAAAGTATCGTTAAAAACATCGTAACTGAAATATAATAAAAAATAAAATATTGTTGAGAATAACTGCTCACCATGTAGCTGAAGATAGCGAAAGGTATCCAGAATGAATAAAAAACCTTTTTATGATGAAGATATCTAAAAAACTTTCTTACCATGGAAGTGCTAAAAAACATTCCAACCGCTATATAAGCATGGCTATCTGATGTAAAAATATTTTAAATATTGCACATATGCTTTGTTATAATACCAGGAATATCTATATATGATTTAGTTTACAGTACTTTACTATTGAAAATAAGCTTGGTAATAAAAAAAAGAATTGAATGAATGATTTATTATATTAGATCGTAACACTGTTTATCTTAGATAATAAGTTATTCAAGTTATAAAATATTTGGTTATTTCGAAATGATCAACGAAGTTTCTATAAAATATATAAAAATATAAAATATTTCGGTTATTCCGAAATGAACAAGGAATGACCAGTCAAGTTTATGAATTTTAGAAACTTTTTTTTGATTAAGACTGCCTCTCTTGTAATTGAAAAAGCGAAGTTAAAGCAATAAAAAGAAAGCATCAATCATAGAAACTGGATTATTCCACTACACATATCGGAATCTTTCTCAAAATTGCAGAACTTTTCTGAAATGACAGACTTTTTAATGAAGAAAATTGCTCTGTCATTATAACTATAAATGGCATTTAAAATATATCTAGTCCTATTTAAATCTTAATCTTATGGTAAGTCTAAAAGATGTTTTCAAAAAAAAAAATTCATGTTCTGATAACTTTCCTTTATTGATGAAATATGGAAAATCTTCAGGTTCAAGCATTGTTCTTCTAGTTTTCTCACAAATCTTCAGATTCCATTCCGATTTTCTCTTAACCCTAACGTTCGATTTTCTTTTGCGTTATATAGATCAATGTTATTTTTAAGATTTTAGAGCTTTCGACAAATAGTTGAGAAAGCTCTCCGAGATAATAATATAAATCAAAGCAGCTTTCTGAAAGTATTGGAAAGAGTGTGTGAAGCTTAAGAATATCTCGTTTCGAAATAACAAATCGCACAACAGTTGACCACCTGCCAAAAACAAAAGTTCGATGACATCATCCTCGACTTAATTGTCATTAAGTTGATATTATTGTTCAGTATAGAGAGTGCTATTTCCAAATTAATTTCGAAGAAATTATCGCAGTAAAAAAAATTTTCTGATTATTTATTACAGTTCGGTAAAATTGTTCAACTGATTCAGGAAAGATTCTCATACAGGTAGAGGCACTTCACTAATTTCTTAATCTCCACGAAATAAACCACAGTACAATAATAAAAAAATTACTCATATAATCTTCGTTGATTAGCTTCATCCACATTTCATATTTTACTAATTGATAGAAGGCGCAGTGACATGGATTATAATGTTATCAGTGGGCGGCAGTTAAGTGGTACTTTATGATTTTGTGACTGAAATCGGTGGATAAAGTCAATAAGAATCCTTATTGCCTGTTGATTATTCTCATGATTCTATAATTGCTCTGTCGTCGATTTTTCTTTAACCGTGACAAAAACTGAAAGTTCTTCTACCTTGCAATGGTAGTACCTCAAACTTGGGTAACTGAACCTTTATTACGATAAATTTTATAATATATCAACAAGCACAGCAATTACAAAATCAATAATATAAATTCAATGACTTCAATAAAACAATTTAATGATGATAACATAGCTAAAAGGAAAAGATTAAATAATGCCCGCTGTAGATGTCCAACCGCTTCGCTGAAGAACATTCCTTATAATAATGATTTGATTGTTGGAGTCTCCTTATGTTAGCTGGTGTATCTTGGTACGGTTATGAATATGAAGAATAGGGGGTTTGTTAATACAACTAATAGACACAGGGCTCAACATTTTTAGCTTACATTGTACATTATACAGCCAATACACACGCACAACATATTCCCATTAATGTGAAATGGAAGACAAAGGAATCACTGTCTTCATCGTTTTCCATTTCTCCTCGCGAATTCAGCAACATTCCCGAGACCAGCGGTTGTCCTGACCCTTATTCTCTGTTTGTCATCTCCAGAGGATTGAGATACCTACTGCTCTTATTAGCATGTTTCCATTAGCAATTCTTACAACTGTGGATCAACATACTCCATTCTTGCATCTGATGAATCTGTCGATTCCTTTCAACAGCACCAGCTCATCATTTTTTGATTCTCGTCGAATCTGGCTGCGAAGTCTCGGTATTTACGTTGAACTTGTTTTCTTAACCCTTCTAAATATTGCTCTTGCCAAATCTTCCATAAATGATCAAGTCTATTGCATGTAGCCATATATTGATGTGTCAATTCTTTTATTTGTAGATTTTTATTCTCGTGTGTCTCATTATCTTTGCAGTAAGCTTTCCTTCTATTAAATTGTTCTCCACGAGCTGAGCCTGGATTCAAAAAAATCTTCGGACCTTAACACAAAACCTATTTCTTCAACATCTATCAAAGGTCTTTCATTGATAATCGCTTCAAGTTCTGTGACTAGTGTTATTAATGTGTAATAAATTCCCATACCATTGTTTCGCTTTCCGCAGTATTTAATTCTGCAAGTACCTTATTATATATTTCGGTTGTTTTCTTCGGCTTGTAAATCTTCGGAACGCTTGCACGAATTGTTCAGCAGACATAGTTTCCATTACTTCGAGCTCGAGTGGCCAAACATTTAAATAGAGCCACCCACTGTTTGGTATTAGCATGATTCTCCTTTATTATAATTAGCCCAAATAGGTCTACACCAATTGTTTCAAATGGTCGCATTGCTGTAACTCTAGCAGTTGGATAAGGAGAAAAGTCTGGTTCAAATGGCGTAGCCATCACATAGTGCAGTCTTTACCAAATTTTTCTTAAGGTTTTCTTAATATATGATTGTCCGTGCGAAATCCAATATCCGTTATCTCATCTTATTCTAAATATAATGTACGCTCGCATGGAATGATTTCTCATGGTAATGCTTCACAATCAATTCTGATAACTTTCCTTATTGATGAAATATGGAAATCTTCAGGTTCAAGCATTGTTCTTCTAGTTTTCCCACAAATCTTCAGATTCCATTCCGATTTTCTCTTAAACTTTAACGTTCTTGGGAATCCTTTCAAATTCTTTATCATTTCTTTTGATACCTTCGCGATGAATCGTAAGACGTACAGTATTATTCTCATTAATTTAAGCAGGGATGAGAACCGTGTCTCATCTATCAACAACGTAAATTTCTCTGATTGTATCACTTGTTCTTTCATCAATCCCATACTCGTACACACACTCATTGTGTTTTTCTTCCATGAGTGTATATCGTTAGGCCATTTTCCCTTTGGTTCCACAATCATACGGATCATTACAACTGTCTTTCAATTTTTCTGGAAAGAGTCCTCGTGAAGTGTGGTCTGTTGGATTTTCGTTTTGATCTCACATGATGGAATTCAGTTTCTTTACATCTTCTTATTTCGTCAATTCTATTTGAGATATATCTGGATCCTACCGGCCGTTTTTTTTAGCCAGTGCAGGACACAAGCGCTATCCGTCCATAAGTGTATCTTTTCTATACCAATTTCTTGTTTAATGAATTCCAGCGCTCTTAGTCCAATTGTAACGACGAGATAATTTAGAGTTTTCTTCACTCAATGGACATCTAATGACAGTAGTCAACAGAAAGGCAGATGATAGTACGCCGAAGAGAATTATTTTTTTATCAATCTCATCGAACAAGTCATCATTTTACGAAATAATATTTTAGAATTTCTTGAAAAAGACTGAATTTATCAAATATTGCAATTTATCAATAAATTCTGTCGAAATTACCAGTAGTCCTATTAAAATAAAAGTATTAAAAAAAGTTTAAAAAATAAGTGAAACATGATATTTGCGGACAAAAAGAAAAAAAACGAAAAAGAGAAAAAGGAAAGGATGAGTTCATCAAATAATATACATCAATTTTTCTTCAAATGATTCAGTCAATCACTATGTATACAGACTTATCAAAAGCTCTTTTTCTATTGCTAGAAAACTTCCATTTTCAACTTTTATTGAGACTTGACAAATATTAACGATAAAAATTTATAAAACATTTTTTATATTTTATAAATAAGTTTCTCATTCTGGTAATCAAACTTATAATCTCTGATTAAACATCTTGTCTGATAATCAAGCTCTGATTAACATATTATGAACCGTTTATCACTATAAAGCTAAGATCATTTATGTAAAAAGAACCTGTCGTTTATTTTGCGAATCGTTCATCAATGATTTCGAATCTTTATCAGTGAGCAAATCTTCAATTTTTTATGAATTGATCTAATTTATTTCGAGGTAAAAATTCCTCAATATGAACTGATCTAATTATTTCGAGACATTTTTTAACACAATATTCGATAATATCGGCATACTATGTTATAAAATTATTTTGGCTATACTGGAAGAAATCCAGACAATAAAGCATGAAAATGAATTATTACAACATGATCAAAATCAAATTCTTCCTAATGCTTATATGAATTTTTAATTTGTATGGATATTATTTTCATGGTATTGAATAGCCAGTTTTTTTTTTCTTTTCATATACCAGTGTTCTCATAATTTCTACAAAATTTTCAAATTCCAAGCAACCATTTTTTCCATGAACCTATTACAACATGGGTTTCAACAGATGAGGCTTGTTAATGCCGAAGGAAAAAGAATGAAGTCAAACAATTAGTTAATTTTCCAAAAGCATAACAAAAAAAAATTTCAAGATTTTTAATCAGATTTCAAATTTTGACCAATTATCGTGAAAGTTATCTGAAATAACTGAAATATTTTATGAAATGTAGATATGAAGAAATAATCAAAGATAGAAATATCTCGTCTTAAACGGGCCTATGATCTTACGACCTGCTAATTAGGCTTTTGATTTTTGTGCTACAGTTAACATGTTGTAACTCGTGCAGCAGTTGATAAGTTGTAAACGAACCCCCACTATATAAAGAGTAGGACCACTTATTTTGAACATACAGGAAAACTCATATACCAAAATATTTTTTATTACTATTGAATTCTCATCGCTTACATAACTAAATTTCTAAGAAATTTATAAATTTTAAAATGCAAAAGTAGCATTTCTTACAAAAAAAGCTATATAATATATTAATATTAGAAAAATATTCTATTTTCGCTGGAGATGATCGATTCAATAAACAATAATGTAAAACAGGAATGCAATTCAAAATCTTGTAGTGTCATGTCGATAAGTAATTGATGCTTCTGGCACTATCCAAACTGCTTTAAAAATCATTTTGCGGTTGAAAATTAGAAGGATTATTCTGAAAATCATACGATGTCATTCAAGCAAATATGGAAAATATATAAAATATACTAAATTAATTTTATATAATCATATAATCAAATGAAAAATTTAAGAAATCATCTTGATATCTCTGAAATTCCATAAAGGGTAGAGGTAAATGCGGACAGGCAATTGTAGAATCATTAAGAATAATCAGCAAGTAATAAGGATTTTATTGGCCTCTATCGATTCCAGTTAGAAAATCATATCGCTTACCCATCGATTGACGGCATAATAATAAACGCCATCGTGCTTGCTGCGAATCGGAACCATTTATCCGTAGATAGAAATGGATGGATGACCAAGACGACAAAAAATGAGATGAAGATAAAGTTAAGCAAACATGACTACAAGAACAATTACATATAATATTACGAAATTGAGACAGTTACCGCATATTATAGAATTACGAAAATAATAATATACTACTTTATTATAATTGAACAATTAATTTCTGTAATTTCAAAAGAACACAGTGTTAAGAGAGACTGAATCTACATTGACTGATTAAGTAATTTTAAAATCATTCGAACTTTTCAGTATTTTTCGAAAATACTTTTTTCAGTAATTTGAAATTCCATTTATTACCTGTTTAAAGAACAATATTTCTCTTCCGTTGACGGCATCACTTGTTGACATAGTCACATTTTTGAGCCTGGCCTGAAATTCAAGAAAAAAACCTTTACAATTTGATTTGCTTTTCGATCCTAATCTTCGTGAGGGAAAGAAATATGCATGATGTTTGCTGAAACTAGCTGCGGTAAACTGCCAAAGTAATTATTTTTCAGTAACTAAACTTACTTTCTGATATGCAAGCATCCTTACTAAAGTAATTACATCGATACATGCCATTACTAATACTATAGTTATTGATAATCCGGTATCACTATATTGACATATAATACCACGAGAAGAATTTCGATAGTAAAATAATAAGCTGAATTTTCGTTGAATATAAGCGAACAATCTTCTATAAATAATTTCACTACAGATGCTATCGAAAACTAAAGAAATTAGTGTTCGATAAAATTAATAATATAAATAATTTAAATAATACGATAATTTATGTCACTAATTATTCTTATATAGTCTTTTTAATAGTCTGAGAATTTTGAGAACGACGATTCGTTTAAACATTGACTGGGATTGTGATGATAAGTTTGCTACTCTAATAAGTTTTTGCTCAAAAAGAAAATAGCTAAGTCACTATTTTTGAAATATTTCTTGAAATAAAAGCCATTTCATTTTTGTAGAGTTCACGGTTTTTTTATAATGAAAATATCTTTATAAATTATTGGTGAAAAGTTTTCCTTCACGGCCATTGTGAAAAGTTAAATCTAGGCAACATTATCAAGTCATTTAATTATTAAAAACGGTATATAAATCTTTTTTGATTATAATATGCTACCGAATAAGTGCATTGTGCCTATAGCGATTCCAAGTGTCCATGAGGAGATTCCAGCGATGAAAGCCCTTGCTTCTGACCATAATTGATTATATTTTATCGGATATACAACAGCATATAACCGATTAAGAGCAACTAAGAAATGTATAAAGAAAGATGCAAAGCATGCTCCGTTGACTAATACACCTACTAGTCGTGCCCAAAATGATTTTGACGTCGATAGCACTGGGGATTTTCTGCAAATTTTTCGAACAAGTAAGATCAAATTCATGGACAAAGGTCAACAAACAAGCGTAGCATACTGTAATATTCAAAAAACAAATGAAACTTACACAGTTAGGACAATGGTACACCACATGAAGAGCACAAATATGGATTGCAAGTTGCATACCAAAAAACTACTGCATAAAATTCCAAATGCATTGCGGAAACATGATCTCATACGCATTAAATACAACGACAAACCGTTGCCGACCAGCCCAATGATCGACGCCTGGAATCATTCTCAGACTTTTTTTTACTACAATAAGGAATTGTGTGGATTTAAGTCAGCAGTTTGTCGTAATTTAAAGATTCTGATTTTCATTTTCACAAGTTTTAAATTCGATTTCTTTTTACTACATTTAATCCTCCTTAGAAATATTGATATTCTTTACAGTGATCTCAAAAAGGAAAACTCTGTGCCTTGATTACCTTTTTATTATCACTTCGGAATACTAACCGTGGCAATGCAAGCCATTGCAATCTTGTCTTCATAATCACGATTTTCAACCATTATGGTGCATTTGAAGAAATTGATTAAGAATACAAATAATATTAATAATTAAGTTAAATTTGATAGTTGTAATAAATCTTTTTGTCTTGAAATAGTATTCCGGTAGGTGTTTCTGAACAAAGCATGACGACGATAAATTGCATTTGCAAAGAGATTTTTTATGTAAAAGCAAAAAAACAAAGATTCAAAATTTTATGAATGTGATATAATTTTTATTATGTGATATAATTTTGTTCATATCATTTTGTGCTTATTAAGTAACTAATTTAAGATTTAGTTTAGAAAAACTGAAAAAATTTTTACTCTTACATAAAGAAACATTAAGCAGAGCAGTCAAAGAATATCTCAGAAGGATATAGTCATAGTTTTGTCAAAACAATATGTAGAGCAAAATGTTAGCTATGAGTACGAAACGAATTATCTTTTGTCGATTAATATTATTTCTCTTTATTGTCCATTACTGAAGAATTTTCTCCCTTATATTGTAGTGCAACCTATTAGCATCTTAACATTATGACTTTTTTGACGATCAAACTAATACTTTCATTTAAGCAATTGAAATGTGTTATTGTAATTTTCGTACAGAGATTTGCAACATATACGAGATTTTATCAAGAATTAATAGTGTATAGATATGAAATGTAAATGGTACACTTTCTGTTGTTATAAAATTCGCATCATTCGTTTCAGCAATAGAAGTGACAGGAAGAGGGATATAGCGATAATTAAATTAAACAATGAAAACAAAGCTAACTGATAAAGGTTGATGAGACAACGAAAGATATGCTATTATAAATTCGAGCTTTTGTCCCTAGTTATGATTCCTGGAATGAAAGCGATAGCAATCAGCGAATTACTAGCAGTACTAGCAGTAGCAGCATTATGTGAGATTATCAATAAGTAGTGAGAAGCAAAAAACTTTAATATTTCATATACTTTAAAGAAAGCAAATCTTTCAATAGATTCAACATATTTTTATCACTAATGAAACTGAGAAAAAAAAGATATTGAGTTTCAGAAATACAATCTGGAATATAATTCAAAATACTAAGACAGCTGAAAATGTAATATAAATTAAAATAAATCTTCTACATGAAAAATTTCATTTAGCTACGAAGAATGTTTCGTATTTTCTTCATAATTAATATTAATTTTTTATATCAATTTTAATATGTGAATATGACATCTCTTCTCTATAAAAATTAAATACAACTTGAACAATTTTTTTTTTAACTAGTTGATGATATCCAGGTTCTTTAAATATATCTACAAAAATTATATTTTTTCATTTTAGTAGTCAAGAAATGAGGAAATAGAAACGGTTGCATGAAAGAATCCAATTTAATACTATGGTACTTCTTTTCAACATATTTATATACAATAAACATATTTTGTTGATAATTTTTTTCTAATTTTTTGTTTTTTATTTTCTATAGAATAATATATTTGGTGATAATTTTTGCCATGAGAATAAAAATTATTCTAGAGCTAATAGAATTAAAGAAAAAGATAAAATATTTAGCATTATCCAAAAGCATTGTTTCAGTAAACTCGCCAACTTAGAGCAAAAGTTAATTCAGCAAAATTAACTTTTGCTTAGAACATCAAAATTATAATCAAACTTTCGCCTAGGACAGACAATTCATCGGGTCAGCTCAAACGACATTATTATTCAGTTATAATTCCTCAATAATTTAGCAATTTGATTGAAATGTAATTGTATTATCAGCAATTTTCTTTTAATTAATTCCTTCTCGATATCATTAATTCACTAACAAACCTATACTATATTTATTATTAAGAAATTGTTTCATTCAAATGAACTGGAAAGCTATATTAATAAGCAGAAGGAGAAACCAAAGACAAAGTCACTGAGACGTCACCAGTTACTTTTGTTGAAATGTCTGATATGTCATTTTGAAAACAATTAATAATTTGAATCCGTTATTTTTCAAGTAAAAATACCATTTTAATAGCACAAAATAACATTCGAAAAAAAAAATAACATCCCATGAATATAGGAATCAATAATAGAGTTTCCTATATTGTAACTTCAGAATATCACAGCTTTTTAAATATTATATGAAATTCAGTTCTTTTTGAATACATGACATCGTATAACTGATTCATCATCAATCGTCATTATAGAGAATCATTTTATACTTTCCACATATAAGATCTTCCATTTAATCATTCTTCAATGTCGAAAACGACTTTTTTCCAAAATTATTTAGCATTTTATTCAGAACTGAATTTATTGATTTTTTCTGAGTAAAGAGCAGTACATTGCCCTCCTTCTTGATTTAAAATTTTATTCATTGATGTAAGTCCGTTCCACAAATATGTATTGAGTACAAGTCATCTCTGTATGCTTCATTTCATACAAATTATTTTCATTAAAATTATTCGAAAAAATAATTCTAATGCGACTTTTGGTAAGTTATTTCGTATGCCTTTATATAAATATGGCATGCAAAAAATCAATCCAAACGAACTATAACTTCATTAGGTAAGATACGTTTAATTTAATCAAGCAAGATAAGTTTAATATTACGGAGGATATTAAGACGTCACGTTGACAAAAATTTCTTTGATAGAAATGCAGTAATTCTGTTATAGCACTGATGAGATATTGTTGCGTAATTAAAATCTCTAAGACGAATTGAAATGTTTAATCAAAATTTCAATAAAATAATCTTTATTATTATACTTACCAATTAACATTTGCTGCATTAATTAATGCGATAATTATTTTTGAAAATTTCACTATTTCAAATATTTTGTACAGCGGTTTCGAATTTGTTTAAATATTAAGATGGTATGTGCAATATAATTTATCTAGTTTTTTCTATTTTGTTAATAGCAGATATTATTTGCTGTCTTGAGACGATATAAAATATGTAATATTTTGTTATGTATACTGCTTTGATAATAATTACAACAGTTATAAATATCTTTTTTTATATTGAATATAGTAATGTTGCGAAAGTTGTTGGTGAGCGATTTGGAAGAACTGTTTATTCGAAACAATAAAATATTCGTACAGAATGATCAACGCAAAACTATATTGTAGAGTGGCAACAAATATATATAGCGTAAAAGTGAGATAAGGATTGAAGTCATGAAAGCAGAATGATGTCAGCGGATCGATCGCGAAGATCACTAAAATGCTAAAAGATGTCTACTGGAAGCGCGGTCATCTTATATATGCAGATGTAGAGATAGAGATACAATATGAGTTATTAGTTTTACGTTACTTAACAAAGAGGAAGAGCTTGGTAGACCAAAACAAGGAGTATAGTCATGGATGAGGCGCAGACATAGTTGCTTTATCTCTCCATGATCGTATACATGGGGGAAACTGTGGGAAAATAAGAATTGGAGCAGTGCTACGTACTGCATATTATACATATAAATCAACACATAAGGAAGCAACGATTTGAGTTATTTAGTCAGAATATTGGTAGAAATTTATTTCTTGATAGCTTGTAAGAAATCAGTTTTTGAAATTACTAGGATGAAGTGATACAAATTTTTTGGTCGTCTCTAAATTAAATTATGATTTCAACAAATTCTATCTTACATTAAGTCAAAAGACGAGAATAAATTTTTTCGTAACGCTTGATGAAATTCTAAATGTTACTACAGCATATATTTTGCAAGGTATTAGTTATATTTATTATGCAGAATTTGGTCCAATCAGCCAGAATACGAACAAACGACCTAAGGATACTTCAAGAAAGACATCTAAGGATACATCAAGAAAAAAGCGACCTAAGCATACTTCAAGAAAGACACCTACGGAAACATGTCAAGAAAGATACCTAACATTAAGAAAGATATCTAAGGATATATCAAGAAAGATTTCTAAATTAAGAAAGGAACGATGAAGTAAGTCTTATTCGAGTCAGCTTATAACAAAATTTGAAAGATAGAGTAGAAAAAAGAAATATTAGTGTAAAGTAGAGAAGAAAAGAAAGTTTTCCTTCACATCTCATTAGAAAGAATTTGCAGTGTCTTGCAAACGCTGCAGGAAAGTCTATTGAACAAGCAACAGCGTCACAAGAAAGGAACAATCAGGGGGATTAGGTCACGAAAGAACAGAAGAGTGGTAAAAAGGACAGAAATTTAACATTGAGGAGCAAATAATAGTATTAGATGGTATAATTTCCAATTTAATTGAAAAGCTGATCACGATTAGTCAACCGACTTAGTGTCCGGTAGAATTTGATAGCAATCCGAGAATGTGAGGCCAGAGTCAGTTTATGACACCAATGCAGAAGTTAAGCTATCCAAAGGGAGAAGCAAGAAAACAAATAAGTGACCTCATGGTAAATGAAGAAAACTACTTGCCGGCTATGGAGAATTTGTATGAGCGATATGATGACAAAAAACAAAGAATAAAAGAACTATATAAAGTCTAGAAAAAGTTCGATATTCAAACATTTCGAATGATGAGCATCTGAACTTATTATCCCAATTAAAAGGGCTGGGAGAGAATATAGAAACAATACAACTGCATGTGATGGTGACAGAAAGAATACCAGAAAACATGGCTAATGGCCCGTGGAAGAAAAATTGAAAAATCCGGAATGGATAATGGAAGATACTGTCAAATATCTCAAACAGAAAATGAAAATTGAAAAAGATTCTGAAGAGAGACCATCGATAAAAAGCCTAGTAGACAGAACAAAATTAGAACGAGCAAGATCATATATGGAAGAGGATACTCAAATTGGGAGAATAGCATCAGACGTACGACAATTTGCTTAACAGCAAAAGGAGGAGCAATAATAGATCCTAACAAATTGCTATAGAAAAGCGAAAGTATTCAACTACCGTGCATTTTTTGTGAAAGTAACCGCTGGTATGTGATATATATCCGACTGTCGACGAAAGATAAAAGTTAAAGCAATTAGGACCCTGTGAAATATGTTTGAAGAAAAGCCAAACTTCCTCGAAGAAATGAAAATGTTTTTTTTATTGCGGATCTGGTCACAATAGCGCTTTATGTGACAAACACTAAAGAATGAAGCAAAATAAGAATTACAAAAATGATGACACAGCAAACGAAAGCACAAAGACAATGGCCGCTACGGTTGCGGGTAATGGTATTCGGGTAACGTGAATGGTGTGCAAAGAAATAAGGTTAATCAATCCAAATGAATCAGAAAAAACAGCAAAAGCATTAACTTTCTTTGACATAAGAAGTGATTACAACTCTGTCACGGAATCAATGGGAAACAAATTAAAATTAAAACAAACATTTCCAAGCGTGGAAATGTCAATAACATTCCGGTTATTGATATAACCAAAAGATACTGATAGAAGAGAGTGAAATAAGAATCTTATGGAATTAAATCATTTGCAAACATAACAAAGAAGGAATCGCAAATCGCAAATGCACATAGATTAAATTGAACAAATATAGAAATTAAAAGCAATGACGGAATATCAGGATGAAAAGGCTCTTGAAGTGTTTCAAAAATCACTCATTATGGATAATGAGGAAGATGTGTTGTGAGCTGGCCATGGACGAACCAAGAGATCGCGCTAGCAAAGAGATATGGACTTGCACAAGAACGATTGCGATCTATAATAGGAAGATTGAAGTCTCCAAAATTATTAGAATGCTACGATATTTTAAAAACTTTTTAGAAGGATTCATAGGACTGGTAATAAATGAGAATGAAACATCACGAATATCTTACCTGCTTCATTAGGCAGTAATATCACCTTGGAAATCCACCACGAAGCTAAAAGTAGTATTTCACGTATTAGAAAAAGACAAATGAAGGCCCATTGTTAAATAAATGCCTGTAGAAGAGACCCGTTAATGATATCACTATCAATTGGAATCCTTTTACGAGCGATGCAAGGACGTTATTTGGCGATAGTGAATGTGGAGAAAGCATTTTTGCAAGTCAGCTAAAAATGGGAAGACAGAGATGTCACTAGGTTTTTATGGCTGAAAGATAAATCGAAGGAGGCAATTCAAGAAAACCTAGTTACCTTTCGCTTCGCACGAGTTCCCTTCGGCCAGTATCATCTGCCTTTCTGTTGACCACTGTCATTAGATATCCACTGAATGAAGTGATACAGTCAGAGAAATTTACGTTGTTGATAGATGAGACACGGTTCTCATCCCTGCTTAAATTAATGAGAATAATACTGTACGTCTTACGATTCATCGCGAAGGTATCAAAAGAAATGATAAAGAATTTGAAAGGATTCCCAAGAGAGAATTTTATTTCTAAAGAATATGATAAGGCAACATAATGGGTAATCAAGATGGTGCAATTAAATATAACGCAAAAGGAAATCGAACGTTAAAGTTTAAGAGAAAATCGGAATGGAATCTGAAGATTTGTGGGAAAACTAGAAGAACAATGCTTGAACCTGAAGATTTTCCATATTTCATCAATAAAGGAAAGTTATCAGAATTGATTGTGAAGCATTACCATGAGAAATCATTCCATGCGAGCGTACATTATATTTAGAATAAGATGAGATAACGGATATTGGATTTCGCACGGACAATCATATATTAAGAAAACCTTAAGAAAAATTTGTAAAGACTGCACTATGTGATGGCTACGCCATTTGAACCAGACTTTTCTCCTTATCCAACTGCTAGAGTTACAGCAATGCGACCATTTGAAACAATTGGTGTAGACCTATTTGGGCTAATTATAATAAAGGAGAATCATGCTAATACCAAACAGTGGGTGGCTCTATTTAAATGTTTGGCCACTCGAGCTCGAAGTAATGGAAACTATGTCTGCTGAACAATTCGTGCAAGCGTTCCGAAGATTTACAAGCCGAAGAAAACAACCGAAATATATAATAAGGTACTTGCAGAATTAAATACTGCGGAAAGCGAAACAATGGTATGGGAATTTATTACACATTAATAACACTAGTCACAGAACTTGAAGCGATTATCAATGAAAGACCTTTGATAGATGTTGAAGAAATAGGTTTTGTGTTAAGGTCCGAAGATTTTTTTGAATCCAGGCTCAGCTCGTGGAGAACAATTTAATAGAAGGAAAGCTTACTGCAAAGATAATGAGACACACGAGAATAAAAATCTACAAATAAAAGAATTGACACATCAATATATGGCTACATGCAATAGACTTGATCATTTATGGAAGATTTGGCAAGAGCAATATTTAGAAGGGTTAAGAAAACAAGTTCAACGTAAATACCGAGACTTCGCAGCCAGATTCGACGAGAATCAAAAAATGATGAGCTGGTGCTGTTGAAAGGAATCGACAGATTCATCAGATGCAAGAATGGAGTATGTTGATCCACAGTTGTAAGAATTGCTAATGGAAACATGCTAATAAGAGCAGTAGGTATCTCAATCCTCTGGAGATGACAAACAGAGAATAAGGGTCAGGACAACCGCTGGTCTCGGGAATGTTGCTGAATTCGCGAGGAGAAATGGAAAACGATGAAGACAGTGATTCCTTTGTCTTCCATTTCACATTAATGGGAATATGTTGTGCGTGTGTATTGGCTGTATAATGTACAATGTAAGCTAAAAATGTTGAGCCCTGTGTCTATTAGTTGTATTAACAAACCCCCTATTCTTCATATTCATAACCGTACCAAGATACACCAGCTAACATAAGGAGACTCCAACAATCAAATCATTATTATAAGGAATGTTCTTCAGCGAAGCGGTTGGACATCTACAGCGGGCATTATTTAATCTTTTCCTTTTAGCTATGTTATCATCATTAAATTGTTTTATTGAAGTCATTGAATTTATATTATTGATTTTGTAATTGCTGTGCTGATATATTATAAAATTTATCGTAATAAAGGTTCAGTTACCCAAGTTTGAGGTACTACCATTGCAAGGTAGAAGAACTTTCAGTTTTTGTCACGGTTAAAGAAAAATCGACGACAGAGCAATTATAGAATCATGAGAATAATCAACAGGCAATAAGGATTCTTATTGACTTTATCCACCGATTTCAGTCACAAAATCATAAAGTACCACTTAACTGCCGCCCACTGATAACATTATAATCCATGTCACTGCGCCTTCTATCAAATTAGTAAAATATGAAATGTGGATGAAGCTAATCAACGAAGATTATATGAGTAATTTTTTTATTATTGTACTGTGGTTTATTTCGTGGAGATTAAGAAATTAGTGAAGTGCCTCTACCTGTATGAGAATCTTTCCTGAATCAGTTGAACAATTTTACCGAACTGTAATAAATAATCAGAAAATTTTTTTTTACTGCGATAATTTCTTCGAAATTAATTTGGAAATAGCACTCTCTATACTGAACAATAATATCAACTTAATGACAATTAAGTCGAGGATGATGTCATCGAACTTTTGTTTTTGGCAGGTGGTCAACTGTTGTGCGATTTGTTATTTCGAAACGAGATATTCTTAAGCTTCACACACTCTTTCCAATACTTTCAGAAAGCTGCTTTGATTTATATTATTATCTCGGAGAGCTTTCTCAACTATTTGTCGAAAGCTCTAAAATCTTAAAAATAACATTGATGTTTCTTGCAATTTCTCAACCTTAAAATTTCTTCCTGCGATTAATTAAGCCTTATTTGTAATTTGTCCCCATTCTTGGGAAATCATCTTGGACTCCAGGAAACAAAAGTAAATATTAAGTATTTAATTAGAAAGAAATTTTTCCCGAAACATTAAATCCCAGGATAAATTTTTTCAAGTGAAAAAATTTTACTTCAGAAAATGTCCAATTTATCGTCATTGCGATTGTTTTTCGTACTATTTATGGGCCTTTTTCTGAATGGAAGATAATTTAAATCGCTTCTTGAAACAATAAACAAAAATTTTTAATATCCATATGGTCTATTGTTAAGAAAAATAAAAATTACCGCATCTTGAAATGTGTCATTTTAAATTAGAGAATATAGAAATCACCAATGATTATTTTCTTTCTTTTTGAATGAAAATTTCAATGAAGAAAAAGCAAAACATGAGTAATGCAACACGCTTAATGAATATTTGTTGATAAAATAACAAAAAATTGCTATTCTCACTTAAGCTGTCTATTAATTCTAGTTGTACTTTACAGAAAGTTTCAGTGTTCTACATATTGCAATTATCACAAGTTCTCAAAAATATTCATCATTAAAATAGTTGCTTTGCGCAAACTTTGATTATATCTGTATGGGAATGTTTCTGTTTACAACTTTTGATCTTTTTTTATGTAAGAAAAAAATTTCCAAGTTTACCTTAAATTTAATTTTAAATTGAGCATTTGAAAAAATTCTCGTGAATGTAAAACTTTTGACGAATGAAAAAAAAAAAAATGCTTTCACGAATAACTTGCAGTACTATACCTTTGCATTTATTCTTTTTATTTCCCTGTTGATTTCATTTATTGTGGTCTTGCCTTGTTCAATTGTCAGATAAATATATTCAGTGGAAAAGATTGATCGTTTTAATATAATTCTTAAAAAAGTTATAGATTTGAGTCAATTTCTTCAAATGAATGATAATGTCTAAAAACGTTTTGTTGAAGATCATATTGCAATGGTTTCTATTGATGTGGTTGGTATTCTATTGAATAAAATAAATAATGAAAATACTGATGTTAGGTTTCTTAGAAATTTTATATTGATACTTGATTCCATGAATTTCCTCATTATAATCAAGAACGATAAAATCGCTTTTCATCTAGGTTTCGATATTTAGGCTCATTAGCAATATCATATCGTCGTATATAACACGTATGAGCTCACATTTTCGTATTGCGTTTGGAGTTTTATGCAGCAGCTTCTTAATATGCAACGTACAAGCTATATTTGTACTCTTCACGCGATGCACCATTGTTTTGAGCGTGTAAGCTATACTGGTTTTTTGAAGGAATTTATTTCTTCCTCGCTTTATTTGTTACTAACATTGCTTAATTTAACCTATTTTTCCTTTTTTATCGAATGGTAATAAGTTTCTAATTAATATTTTAACAATACAAGTTTGAAATATAAATTTATTAAAAAAACTTTGGCTGTAAAAAATTTAAGGTAATCACGCGATTAAAATTAGTTTATTTATTGATCTACTTTATCAAAAATCATTCGATCACCAAAATATTTTTTTTTGTTTTACCTTTAGTTGAAATATATTCTGAAATTGTAATTTAACGGGTTTTACGTTTCGTAACAGAAGGAAATATGAAAAAAACTTCCGCGAAGTTCACTAATTACAATAACACCAGCTTTCAAAAAAAATTTGATTTTATGCAGAAAAAAGAAGCTATTCTACATAAAGTTCAAAAAATAATTTCTTTTCATTGAAAATCATGATCACGATTAGCGAACTACTGACTTTAAGTCCAGTAAAATTTGATGGTAATTGGAGAATGTGGGCTAGTTTAACAAATCAATTCACAAGAAAATTTAACGCTAATACAGAAATTCATGTATCTATTAAGCAGTTTTAAGGAAAAGCAAGAAAACAAATAAATCTCATTTTAAGTGAAGAATATACCTTCTGGCTGTAGGGAATTTGTATGAATGATATGGTGAAAAATAAAAGAACTATGTGAAAGTTTAGAAACAGTTCGATGCAAAAACAAAGAGTCATTTCGAATGATAAGAGAGCTTCTGAACTTATTATCCTAATTAAAAAGACTGGGAGAAAAGAGAGGTTTCAAATGAACTGAAAACTATACTATTGAATAAAAGGAGAAGTTGGAAACAAATCATCAACACAAGAAATGATATTTTTATTGGAAAAATAAAACTATTAATGTTATAAATTAGATTTAAACAGTTGAAGTTGCAGCATTAGATATATTGAATCATTGATAAATTCAACAAACTTTATGATTATTGCTGATTTCAGTATTTCTCGGATGTTTATTTTGAAACGGTATTTTTACAGGAGAAATAATGGATTTAAACTATTAACTGCTTTCAAAATGGCATAAAAGTAGCTGATGTAAATGACTTTGTTTTCAACTTCTCTTTTTGCTCATTAATTCAGTTTTCAATTCGTTTGAATGAATCAATTACTTAAGAATAAATATAATATGGGTTTGTTAATAGTAATTTAATGATATCGAGAGAGAATTAATTAAGAAGAAAATTGCTAATAATACGATTACATTTCAATCAAAGTCGCTAAATTGTTAGGGAATCATAATTGAATAATACTGTCGTAATTATAATTGAAATAGTAAACGAGTGTAAATGTTGGAAACAATAAATTTTTTATTAACATACTATTTTTTGCATTTGAATTAAAAGATGAAATTAAAAATTCTGTGCTATGTGAATTTTGATTGTGAGTTTCTTTATTTAGGTCTCTCAGCAAAATTTGTCGTTATGTATAACACGTACGAGATCACATTTCCAAAATGCATTTGGAACCCTGTGCAGTGGTTACTTGATGTGCAATTTAGAAATCATATGCATACTCTTTATATGGTGTGCTATCGTCTTAATCGTGTAAGTTATGATTTCATTCTGAAGAAATTAATTTATTTTATTAAAAAATTTTGATTCAGGAAATCACCAATACTATCATCACCAACAACTTTTTTCTTACGGCTAATAGGCGTATTAGTGAATAGAGCATGGTTTGGATCGCTTTTTAAGAAAAATCTTCATCTCTTGTGCACCCTTGTATATCCGATAAAATACAATCATTATGGTCAGAATTAAGAGCTTTCACCATTGGAATCACGTGGACACTTGGAACAATCTTACGCATGATATACTTATATAGTAAACTAATATAACAGAAAAGATTTTTGCTGTTATTAAGGAGCAGGTGATTTAATAATGTTAGATAACTTTATCTACTTATGAAACATACCCATATCTACTTCTACATTAAGTAAAGCCTATCCGTCAGTAGATATGATTATCTCCTAATGGTAAGTTTTCTTATTAAAATTTTAGTCTTATGGTAAGGGGTATTTTCAAAAGCTCATTTCATACTATAACTATTTATGTGAATCACTTACACTGATTATTTTCAGAAATTTAAATTAAGAAATTTTGCTTATAAAACAATGTTCATTTTATATTCAATGTTCAAATTCTTACTGCGGCAACATATGTTCCTATCAAAATTCTTACTACTGCAGCATAAATTTAATTATCTCTTTCCTTATCAAAATTCTTATTTGGCAACATATGTTCCAGTACTATAGCTGTAGCGGCGATGGCATACATCGATTTCATTACTTTGATCAAAATAAATGCTTATCACAAAGTAGGTTTATTTCTGCAATCAATCCCTGTTGTATGCTATCATCAGCAATCAAATAATTCATGCGTATTTCTTATTCAAATAAGTTTTATCTGATGTATATGTGAAATGAAAAAAAATTACTTTCAAGCATTTTCTTCTTGGATTTCAGACTGTAAAAAAAATTCGGCTAACTCTTTTTTATTTTAAGTGCTGTTAAAGAGGAGGATATATTGGTCTTCGAGTAGGTAAGGAAGAGAAATTCGACATATTTTCAATCATGATAGTTTTATTAAAAGATCAAGTGGGCAATCAAACTGAATTGCTATCGCTTTAACCCATGGTTATGTTAATTGTGGGTACTGATTTCACTTGTACTGAATTGTTGTAATTTAACAAAATTTATTTGTCTCGTATTTCACAAAATTAAAGGATAATGACAATTTTATAAAATCATTGTTATAATGGCAGACATCTAAATGGATGGATTGAGACTTTAATGTAACTAATAATTCGAATACTGTTATTTACTAATCAAAGAAAATTGTATTATTTTTAGGTTGATCCCATTGTTTTTTTGATTGTATGACAAACCAATGGAAAAACCCATCTTCATAAACAGAGGCACCGAAATCACAGATTTATAAATTAAAGAAATTTTTATATTGATGAAAATTTTGATGTCTTTCTTTTTTGCTAAACAGTCGATTAAAATAAACTAAGAAATTTAATTAGTTTGTTTAAAAAACAAACTGATTATTTTTGCTCAGAAATGTTTTATGAAAGAGTACGACAAATGTCAATGAAATAATCATGAGCATAGAAATTTTTGATTTCGGTTATATCGACCCTCAAGTCAAATTTTAAAGTTGATTTTTTGGTCATGAAACAAACTGACATTTTTCATTTCAATTAAATTCTTTTTCTATATTTTTTTTCAGTTGAAGTCTTTTTAAAATTAATTTAATTAATTTTTGATATGATTGAGACATAATTTCACGTACTTAAAAATATGTGTGGTACATTTATCGTTCTTGATTTATTAATGATATTCTGTCTGTCGTTTTTGATTTTCTTGATTAATGATATTCTAATTAAAACAATTGCAAACGTGATTTGATCAATTGCAAAAGTGATTTTGATTTCAAATGATAAAAAGGTAATGAAACAATTCTACGATGAGACTAACATTTAATAAAAAATGTGCCGCAAATGCGAATAATAAATCCGTCATAAAAACACGAAAGAAATATATTTATTTCAATAACTGTAATGATTTTAAATCAAATCACGTTTGTAATTGGTGATACCGATGTTGCACTGAAATTTCGTTTGCATATAAAATGCCGATTGAAAACCAAGAAGGTTAAGCTGAAACCCGAATAATATTTCGACCAATTATTGGAACTAACATTGAAGCTGATATATGAAGTTTTAATAATTCGTAAAGATTCTAAGTATGAAACTTACCCATCTAATGAATGCGCCAAAATAAGTGCAATCGTACTAGATATGAATAGTATCCATTTATTGCTAAAGAAATGAGGAGTAATATTGAATGCAAGAATGCATGAAATGTAGAGCAAGCCAAGTTTACATGACTGCAAAAAAAAAAAAAAAACAGTAAAATAATGCGTGTCATTTAGGTGCATTGATTGCTGTCTTTAGAATTTAAATTTTATGGAATTCAAGCAATTCCCACAACCTTTGAAAGAATATACTTTAGGACAGAAGATATATCATTTAATTTTAGTAAACCTAACAACTATTTGCCCAATCTTTCCATATAGCTTTTTTCTGAATAATGCTTGAATTTTGTTTATTACCTGTTTGAAGAACAATATTTCACTTTCGTTGATTGTACCACCAGTTGAAATTTCTATATTTCTTCGCACTGCCTGAAATTCAGAAAAAAGTCACTTCAATATGTTCGGTATGCAGCATCTGAAAGTTTACTTATTAAGAGAAAGAAATGTTCATGAAATATTATACTGCTAATGCGGTATGCAAAGAACTGCAAAAACAGTCACTTTCAGAAATAATTTACTCTGCGATACGCGAGTATTTTGATCAAAGTAGTAAAATCGAAGCATGCCATTGCCATCACTATTCCTATCGATGTTGCGGCATCAATGTCAGCACATATTTCACCACCCAAAGAAGCATGATGCAACCAACGATAATTCTGACCTTCATTAAATAGAAGTGCACAGTCATCTGCAAATAAATGATTTCTGCGCATGAGTAGTTTGTTTTCATAACCATAGTGAACAGAAGATGGCTATATAACATCAACAATTCGTTTAATATTGAATAACAATGAGAAATTTCTTCATAGACTTACTGTATAAATGATGGGTGCAATAAACCATTGAAAATATCCAAGCAATAATTACAATTTTGAAAGCATTAGATTGTGACCATAATTGATTATATTTTGTCGCATAAACAAATGCATAAAACCTATTAAGGGCTATGAAAAAATGCATAAGAAGTGATCCAAACCATCCTCCGTTTAGAAAAAGGCCTATCAATCGCACGAAAAACAATCGAGGTGATGATAATGCTGGAGATTTCCTGAAGAAAAATTTCCAAGTAAAAAAGAATTTAGATGAGAGAGAAATAAATTCCTTCAAAAAACCAGTATAGCTTACACGCTCAGAACAATGGTGCACCACGTGAAGAGTACAAATATAGCTTGTATGTTGCACATTAAGAAGCTGCTGCATAAAATTCCAAATGCGTTACGAAAACGTGAGCTCGTACGCGTTATATAAAATGATATGATATTGCTAATGAGCCCAAACACCGATACCTAGATGTAAAAGCGATTTTATCGTTCTTGATTGTAATGAGGAAATTCATGGAATCAAGAATCAATAAAATCATAATTTACGGTCTATGATTTTTATATTTACCAACCTGAGACGAGATTTTTAAGACAACCTAACATCAGTACTTTCAATATTTATTTTATTCAATAGAATACCAACCACAGCAATAGAAGACATTGCAATATAGTCTTCAGCAAAACTGTTTTTAGGCATTATCATTCACTTGAAGAAATCGGCTCAAATCTACAACTTTTTTTGAGAATTATATTAAATCGATCAATCTGTCCCATTGAACATATTTGTCTAGCAACTAAACAAGGCAAGACCACGATAAATGAAATCAACAAGGATATAAAAAGTGCAAAGGTATAATACTATAAGTTATTCGTGAAAGCATTTTTCTTTTCATTCGTTAAAACTTTTCCATTCGCATTAAAATTAAATTTAAGGTAAATTGGGAAATTTTATCCTTACATGAGAAAAAGATCAGGAGTTGTAAACAAGAGACTTTTTCATGCAGATATATTTTGTCGATGAAAGCACGAAGAATTTTCTTGATAACTAAAATTGCGATGATCTGATAACCTTAGGACTGACCTTAATGGCGCGAAAGATTCTAATCAGCAACATCATTTGGCTAAATGGATTCTCCGAGGTCAATTGAGCATTCGGTATCTTTAGGGCTTCTTTCTTTAACTTGTGTTATTTTTATTAAAATTTCTCATTGTGTCATTAATATTGCAATTATTGCTTCGTTATCGTATTCTAGAAGTTATCGTAATAAAGTTTAATTACCCAAGTTTGAGTTTGACGTTCATTTCAAGTGCGAAACATAAGAAATTGAAGAAATCTGTTGGGACTGAGAGGGAAAATCATCCATTTCAAGTTTTGCCAAGATCAGAAAGGAAATCGTCGACAGATTTGGAGGCTGAGCCGATGAAAGAATAAAAGGAACAAAAAAGCGAAACTTTTTTTTTTACTTGCACTAAAGAAATGATGGAAAGCTAAGATAGTTTATCAGAAGCATGATTAAGAAGGATAAGAAGTCTGTGTCTTATCTTATCAGAACGAATATGAATAAACTTGCGTCAGAAGTTAAACTGATATTGGAGAAAGTAAAAAATATTACGTAGAAGAAATACAAGAAGAATTAAGTGAAGACAACAAACCGATCTCATCGGAAAGAAAAAGAATGCTCATAAGTAAAAATATTACGTAGAAGAAATACAAGAAGAATTAAGTGAAGACAACAAACCGATCTCATCGGAAAAAAAAAAAGAATACTCAACAAATCGATCTCATCGGAAAGAAAAAGAATGCTCATTCGAATCTTTCTAGTAGAAAAAATAGATGAGTTCATCCACTATGCGAAGAAGAATTAAAAAATGAAAGATTAAACGTGAAATCAAGCGAAAGTGAAAAGGAAGAAATGACCTTAACTGAATTAATTGAGAAATTAGAACAAGCAAACCCTCCAAAAATAAAGATTGTAGATTCGATACAAATCCAAAACTTTGGGTCTGTTTATAATCAGTTTGAAAAGACGATTCATAAAAGAGAAGACACGACAGCTACAAGGAAATTTGCCCACCTATCCTATGTTTGAAAGGAGAGGCAATAGAAAATATAAGCGATTCAGCTGTCAATGAAGAGAATTACATACTATTCATGAAGAATTTGAAGGAGCAAAAGGACAAAAAAAGTATTGGATTTATATAACGTTACAGAATTTTGACAAGTCAAATAGAAATGTGATCACTTTTTAAGGGAACTATTGAACATCCTTTCCCAATTAAAAGAATTTAGAGAGAATTATGGAGTAGCATAATTGGAAAATTGCTGGATTATCTCTTAAGTAATCTGATAAATAAGAACTTAAGGAAGCTTGAATGCAAGAAAGATATAACATTCTTAAAAGAATATATAAAAATTACAGATCTCAGTGAAAGCCGAAATATGTAATTAGTTATAATGTAGATAGAAACGTTAAAAGGAACATTAAAGTTTAGCTAACATGTCAAAATTATATGATCAATAAGCTAAAAGGATAAAGATATAAAGATGTTCTTTATCAAAGCACTCGATTCACTGATCAGCAAAGTAAGATCAATCCATCTAAAGTCAACAAGCCGAAGGATACATAAGGGAATGATTTCGATTTAATTATCCAAGTTTGAGGAACAATCCGTCAACGGCAACTCAAGTAAGTTCGGCGCGACTCGGCATCAAAGGGTCGAAGACAGCTCGAGTTGATTTTGATGGCGGTTCAGGGTCAGTCACTCGGCAACTCAGATTTGATCTAGTAGTTGCAGTTTGGGGGACAGTTTGACGTAACAGGAGTCACAATTCAAGTGCAGGAGAAAGAACAGTGGTGGAATGAAAGAAGAACGATGAACCAAAGGAAGGATAGGACATATTAGTAAGCATTATGACATTTGTTTTTATTACTTGACATCTGTTTTCTTGACATCGCGTTCTTTGATATTCAAGCGTATTGCGCATTTGATTCTGGTCCTTGCATAAGCGTCATACTGTGTTTTTAATATTGTAAGCCCAACCAAAGAAAATTCTCTTCTATTCGAAAAAGGAAATTTGGAAATTATCCATTCTGCTTATTTTTCATAACAACAGATATTTTAGAAATCACGACATGAAATGAGTTTATCGACACTTAGTTCTCGGAAGGCTAGATTTAAACCTAATTGTCAAGAGATGTAACAAATGACTGTTTGAGCGACAGTAATCGAATCCCAAAGTAAATAGGACCGACTTGAGAAGAAACGATTGCACAAATAGCAATTTCTAATCCAGTAAA